>QJPP01000910.1:0-192413 GCA_003996215.1 Jaltomata sinuosa | reverse complement strand
CTTTCAAACACTTGAGCCAAAGGCTCGGCAATAGGAGTGTAGGTGCGGGTATTTCTGGCTTCAAGATTAGGACGTGGTCTTGGTGCATATGTTGGTCTATTTTGGTGAACCGGAGCTTGGACAGGGGCATACGGCTTTGGTGGATTTTGGTATGCTGGCGCTCGAGGTGGGTTATACTGTGGCTGGGTACTATATACTGGAACATGTGCGAGAATTTGGGAGTTGTTAGGGTATCGGTGGGATGGTCCTCCGTGCTGGTAGTAAGGTGTGACGGCTGAGACGTCTTCCTTCTTCTTCTTGATACTACCGATGGAACCCGACTGTATGGCCTTGCTTGCGGCTTGCAGTGCGACCATAGACTGAATTTTTCCGGACTTAATACCTTCCTCAATAAAGTCTCCCATCTTGACCAAGTCAGCGAACTTCTGGCCCATCATTGACATCATTTTGTCGAAGTAGACGCCTTCCTGAGCTCGGATAAAGTACTTAGAGAGTTCATTTTCGTCAAGTGGGGGCTGGATCTGAGCAGCCTCAGTCCTCCATCTCCATGAATATTCTTGAAATGATTCAGATGGCTTCTTTTGTATGTTAGCAAGTGAGAATCTGTCCGGAGTGATTTCGGTATTAAACCTGAAGCGACTCATGAAATCTTCGGCCATTTCTTGCCAATCACGCCGTTTGCGGGGGTCTTGGCGAGTGTACCAAGTCAGAGCTTCTCCCGACAGACTTCGAATGAACAGTTTCATCCTCAATTTCTCGTTCCTTCCTACGCCGACCAGCTTGTCGCAATAGGCTCTCAGGTGTGCGTGGGGATCGCCCTTCCCATCGAATACATCAATTTTTGGTGGTTTGTACCCGACCGGCATATCGATGTCTGGGTGGATGCATAGGTCATCATAGTCCAGACTTTCAGTTCCCCTGGTGACTTGCATGCTTTTAAAAGCCCTTTTCAAGCTTTCAAGTTGAGCTGCTATCGACCTCTCTTCATTTGACCGGACATCCCTCTCCAATCCTACGTACTGACCGACTTCGTATGGTACTTTGACAGCCGTGGATGTTGCGAAAGTAGGGGCTTCAGTAGCATATACCAGTGGAACAGGCATTTCACAAGTGACATGTGCCTCCGGTATGTGCTGCATTGTTGGGTGAATTGGAACAGTGAAGTTCTGCGTAGGCGAGGAAAGATTAGGTGCAGCCCTAGCAGCGGGCGGACGAGCAAGTAGATCTTGAGCATAAGTGGGAACAGGTGGTGTTTGCTTAGGCGCGTTTGTTAAGTCAGCGGGAGTGACCGGCCGCAACTCGGCACTTGGAAATTGGAATTGAGCGGGGAAGGTAGCAGTTGTAAGCTTAGTCAAATCCCGCACTTGGCGTAGTTCTTCTTTCAAGATCTCAATCTCTTGTGCCATGTTGGCCATTTGTTCGTCGTTTTGAGTATCCATCGGTTTTCGAGAGCTTTCGGCGCCATCTACTGGTACCATCGAGGCGTTGTTAGATTCTTCGCTCATTTTCCCTTTAGATCGGAGGTTGTATTGCGATTCCGCCAGTTTGCAAATCGACACAAATCAACTTTCTTGGGGGTTTGATAATAAACATAAAGAAAAGAAAAGAAAGAAAAAGGAAACTATGTTAGTTTGGGAAATGTTGGAATATATGACAAATATATACGCCAAGTTGGCGATATTCACACAAAATGCGTCCTAATGTGGAGCCTCTTTTTGCCAGAGGTAGGCCTACGCTGCATACAATTTGATAATAAATGATCCATTTTGAACACATTTAGGATTTGAGATAAACATGACTTTTCATTAAGCAAAATGTGGCTTTGAAAGTTTACAATAGATAGGCTGATGGGAGCCTGAAAATGAAAAACATGGGATGGCCACTAGGGCGTACAAAGGGATGGGCCGTGAGGCACCTTTAGGGAATATGAAAAGGTACAAAGGGAAAGGATAACCTAGGGCCACGTGGGACCGTCATCACTATCGTCTTGCGGTGCCGGATGATACTCTGGAGATCCAACGGAATGGTGATACCTAGGCTCTGAGTCTGTCTCTATCATCCCCTCATCGTTAGGGTCATAAAAATTTGAACCGGTCTCAGAAGCCACCTCGGGATCTTCTTCCTGATCCTCCTCCTCAGGGTCTTCTTCCGGATCCTCTTCCAAATCTTCCCCCATTTCTTCCTCTGGATCTTCTTCTAGATCCTCGGGGTCTTCTTCTGGCTCCTCCTCCGGATCTTCTTCTGGATCCTCGGGCTCTTCCTCTATCTTTGTTATCAAGTAGTTGACGGAGTCTGGGACAATCTGGTTGTACATTGGCGTTGTGATCTCCATTCGGGGAAGCACCTCTTCCCTAACCCATCTGACCCACTGGACATCTGCCAAATCCCTGAATCCTTCTGCACTCGGTTGAGCCAAGTGGCTCACGGTCGTTCGCCAAGCGTAGTATTCCGGCGTACACCATTTGTCTCCTCCCATGTACAATGTGATCATATAATCCCATTCAGCCTTCAAGTTCATCATTTGTACCGTTGGTATCACAGCACCGTAACTGTCCTCATATAACGCCATGTTTGACCACAAAGGTATGTCCTGGACCAAGCCGAACTGTCTTAAAACACGGAGAGGCGCATATGGCTGGATGCCTCCCAGTCCTATCAACTCGATGAAATACAAGTATCGAGCTCTGATGAAGGCCAATCCTGTCATCCAGGGATATCTCCACTGAATGAAATCTCCGGTAAGATTGGTCAGAAATGTGCGCCATTCTTCTTCTCCTGTGGGTGCATATGTCCAATATCTCATACGCTCCTTGTGAGTCTGAATCCTGTTACGGGCATCGATACAGTAGTCCATTTGTGGGTGGCGGCGGTAGAAGTGTTCTACAGCCCAAATTTGCAATAACAAATTGCAGCCTCCAAAGAAGTTGTGTCCCCGTGTGCATGCGGACAACGATCGAAACATCTCAGCAAGGATCATGTGTATCAAGGTAAGTCTTTGCGGCTCTGCGAAGACATTCATCACTATTGGCAGGATATTGAGGTCGATGCAATGAAACCTCATCGGGAAGATCATAGTTCCCAGAAAAGCCAACACAAAGACCCTCGGTCGCATGTATACCCACTGTCTGCGGGTACAGGCGAATTCACCTCGGTGTTCGTCAAAACTCTCGAGACGACCGTATCTTTCGAAGAGGTAGTCCAACTTCACCTTTCCTCCTTCTACATTTCTCAGTGATGGAAAAATGTGTAATCCTAACAGGCTCAGAAAGTCTGCCTTCTTTATGGGTGATGGGAGTACCGGCACTCGTCCCCTTAGTGGTAGTTCAGCGAAGTTACTAATCTCCTCCAAGGTAGGAGTGATCTCAAAATCCAGAAATTTGAAGGTCACAGTGGTTGGGTCCCAAAATTCCATTAATAAAGTGGTGAGGGTTTTGTCAGCTTGGATCCCCATAAGTGACAGCAAAGCCCCCAGCTGCTCCCGCACCTCATTCCCGTGCGCTACTCGGATGTTTCGCCACCACTTTTTAGGTTGTCAGGTGCTGAGATAACCATCTGGATGTTTGGTAAGTTTTGGTTGATATTCATCTGAAAGAAAAGGTAAAGGGTATGATAAGTTTGTTTATCCCAAATCCATTATGTGTTTTAGTTTGTATCATTTACGTCAATCACACACAAAGTATATGTCGTTGGGTTTTATGAAAAACCCGTTGACAATAAGGGTGGTTCCCTAAATGCAGTGTCAATCCCTGGGATCGTCCTGCCTAAGGTTATGCAACATGACTTATTTCTGGAACAAGAGTATTTTCCTAGATTTAAGAGTGGACTGAATAACTGCGAGACGGCACACTAACCTAAATGCACCGACCCTGAAACTAAGGAATCCAAAAGAAGGTTTGGGAGGGCATAAAACCCTCCGCGTGTACCACAGTGTGTGAAATGTGTACGGCCAAAGACTCGATAGAAGAATGCAAGTGAGAAAGCAGTAACAAGTAGTGTTTATCAAACAAATAAGGAACACAAGTTTGGATTTGACTTGCGTCCTTTCAAACAAATATAAACATAAATAAAGCAAATAGTGTACTGCAAATAAACAAATACCCAAATAATATTCATAAACTAAGCATGCTAAGGTAAAAACATAAGTTCTCCCCAGCGGAGTCGCCACGCTGTCGCGCCCTTATTTTCGGACTGGCCAAAATATGCTTGCAACATCCGGCTCTTTCTGCCTTTGTTTTGGAAAAGGGTTTAGAGTCGCCACCTAAATTTTAGGAAAACTTAGGAAACCATTTTTTAATGTAAAACTCTGTTTTTAGTCTGCGAAAACGTTTGAGATTCTGAGTAAGAGTTTTGGTTACTCGAAGGGAAGGTGTTAGGCACCCTTCAGAGCCTATCCGAAGATAGTCCTTAAACTCAGTTTAGAAACAATATTTGGGAAAAGTTATTTGCTCATTATTTGCTAGAAAAGGGTGACAAAAACATATTTTTATTAATTTAAGAAAACTCAAAGTATATGACACATGCCACTACAATAGGCAAAAATATGAAATATGTTTGTGGTAAAAAAAAAAAAAGATGAAACATATGTACGTACATGTCAAAACATATGAAAAGTTTAATAACAATACTTTTATCGTAATTATAATTAAAGTATGTAAAACTTTATGATTTATAAGAAATATATACTTAAAAGCTATGTAAAAAGATGAAGATATTATTTATAATAAATATGCCTTTGTAAAATAAAATATATGTAGTTCTTAAAGTTTGAGAAAGTTTATGACATGTTTATTAAAAGGAAAGTAAAGATGACGTATGTATATTTAAAATATAGGAAATCATGTGAAAAGTTTATTATTTCAAAAGATTTGGATAAGTAAAAGTATGTAAGAAATATATTGGTAATAGAGAAAAGATATTAGAGAAAATCATATTTTTGTTTTGTAAATATATTTCATGTAAAAGAACAATTTTGAAAACTGAGCAGAGAACGAGATTTATTTGTTTTCATGTAAGGGAGACTTTTATTCGTAAGGTAAAAATGAACATGCATTGAATATGAAAGAAAGTATTATGTACATAAATGTAATTGTGATAAAATAATATATGTATAATTAAGTAGGAAGAAGGATAAGTAAAAATATAAATATATATACCTTGTGGTAGATAACATATGACATATATACCTTGCATTGTTAGGCTTCAAAAATCTGAAAGTCTCAAAATATATATATAGAGTATAGCAAATATTTGTAAAATATTGGGGTTAGAATAAGAGAATCCGTAAGTTAAATATAATGGAGGCTCGCCTAAATTAGATAAAGCATTCTATAGTTTAAAGCCTAAGAATGACTAACTATTGGTGTGAAATAAATTGAATCGCTAATTAATGCTTTTGAAAATCTACCGCGAGTTATTTGGAACAAAGTCCTTCTTGAAACGAAGCCTAAGTTAGCTAATAAAAAATCTGCACTATTCACCATTTATCACTACTATTTTTGAAAGTGTTTAAACACTAATTTTAAAGGATTTAAAAGGGAAATTAGAAGTATTTGCCTAGGCTAAAGGAATGAAGGAAAACTCTTTCAAAATTTCAAACTAAATATCCCAATTAAACCAAATGGTAAGCCGAAGGATAAATGTTAATCGAAGTCACAAAGAAAAACACATATCCAAATAATACAAGGTTAGTTAAACAAATTCAAATAATAAGAAAAACATATAGAAAATAAAGGGCTAAGTATATTAAGTTCCTTTGGAGGAATTAATCTCCTAGTGAGTGACTCCGAAACACCGCGATGGTTCCTACTAGTTGTTCGACCCAAAACATATTTGGGCCGAGATTGAGTTTCAAATGAGAACTCCAACTCTCCGGGGTGTACATGAAACAAAGAAAGGTGATAAGGATTAGTAACTTGCATAACAAAGTTTACAAAAATATAGAAATATGCCAAACTTAACAATAAAGTGATAAAGAAAACAAACATGCTATTTGGTAAATACACAAGAATATATGAAAGACGACATGTAACCATATTTGCTTCATGTTTTAGCAAATGATCGAATTTATTTGACTAGAGCACAAACGAACTAACATGAGATGATTATCCGAAAAGAACTTAGGCAAAACGAACATTTTCAACACTAGTCGATTATTGGAAAACAAAGTACACAACAAGTAGCAATATAAAACTTTATTATTATTTATTTCAAATAAAGAAAGTAGTTATGAAACAAAACACTTCAAAAAGATAAGACTAACAACCGGGAGATTAAAGGAGAACCAAACTACTACGTTGGCTTATAATGAGTTCCTTAAGCTAGTATTCCCGAAATTGATCCCGAGTTAAAACCAAAATAATGAAAATACGGGCAGCCCTCTTCTTCTAACAAATGCACACTAAATCAACCACTTTTTACTAGGATTAAGGTGTCTTGAAGAAAAGTTAGATCGCAAGCAAGACCACAATGTTTTACAAACGCCGGAAATATAATCATAATATGTATATTCCTACTTTAAACAAACGTTTTCGGGACTAAAAAAAAAATGACAAACCTATTGAAACCTTTACCTTAAGAATTTAAACTTCAAGAAACTTAAACATGGCATACATACACCTTTTCCGATTTAAACAAAATCAGCCCCCTAATTGATTAAAACAAGACGGGACGATTACATACTCTTACAACTCAATCCGTAAGGGAAAACAAAAAGAAAACTCAACTTTTATGAAGAGTAAACATTGATCCTAATCTCTAGTTATGCAACAAAAGTAGCCATGTTCATTTGAAGACTTGGAGCCTCTTGAAAATTATTTCAAGTTGAATCAAGATTACAAATAGTTTACAAAGCATACCATGGACTATAGATACAACCATATCACAAACTTGTTCAAATTGATTAGAAAATACCTTAACAGTGGGTTTCTAGCTTATTCAAATCACCCTTTAAAAAACTCAAGTTGCAACCTCTATATTTACGTGGTAAAACGAAACAAAACCAACAAACCAAACGTATAAAGAAATCTCAAACACATGGTTAATCACCTCTCAAAGGTTAAAATTTGCATAATCCTTTCCATACTAAGGTAGAAAGTAAAAAAAAATCTCACTTTAGGTAGATGACTTAGCTAAAGACATAACCCAAACAATTGACGACTTCGAACGAGCAAGTTGAAATATTTCGTAGTTTAAAGCTTGTAGAGTTCCTTTTAAACTAAAGTCAAGAGTTGGAAATTTCATTTAAAGTAAACGACTAATCCAAAACACAATTAACCATAAGTGCCAAATTCAAATATTTAAGCTAAACATTACAATGATCTTGTAATAGACAACTAACCATACTAAAAAAAATCTTCAAACCTCATAGGAATTCTTCAAGCTAAATTACAAGTTTTAAAGCTTTACAAACACATAATTCCAATCCAATGACACTAACGACCAAAGAAACTGATTCAACATAACCCGAACAAAACCAACTTTAAAATCCACATTCACAAACAGATGATCAAACAGCCAACCCCATTCAAAATATCAAACCAAGTCTTGAATTGTAAACACTTCATAATCACATAAGCTAAACCAAACGTCCAGAAACTGATTTTCGTTTCACATTTTAACGCCTAAAATCAGCCAAACATGAACAACCCAAACTCACACGAATCAATGGATCACAAAACTAAACATAAAGTAATTAGACGGGATAGGATTTACCTTGTGTTGGGCAGCGATTGAGGCCGTCAAATGTTGAGTTTCAAACTAGCGACTTTCGAATCCGACTCCGGTTATCCGAATAGCAAACGAAAACAATCAGGAAGCAAAACGAGTAGTGAGTATATGGAAATCAACAATGAACAACCAGAGAAACAATTTCTAGTGAGCTGTTGATATTTTTTTTTTTTGATTTCCGCCCCTCTGTGTGTGTGTGTGTATTTCGTGCGTCTGTTTCTGTGTGTGTTCCCTCCGTGTGTGTGTGTTCTTCTGTTCTTCTTTTTTGTGTCTGTGTGTGATAAAAAAAAAATGGGGGTCCTAAATCTGTTCTTTTTTCGTCCTTTTATAGCCGAAATTTTGGGGCTCAAACGGCTCTTTCCAAGAATTCAAAATTTGAATTCTTGGAAAGCCAAGTTGCAAAAGGAAATGATGAAAATCAGAGAAAAAGGAAGATGAGATGCATACCTTTTCAGGCGGATGGTGATGGGTCGGAGGCGGTGGAGGTAGACAGTCGGGCAACGGCTGGTTTCCTCTTTTCCGAGGTCTGCAACCGGCGGTGGCGACCTTTTCGAGGCTACCAAAAGCCTCCGAAAAGGGGAAGGGACGTTGTGAGGTGACGGGAGAGGGTGTGGTCGCCGTTTGCCCGCAAAATCCGGCGGGTCTTTGGGGTTTGGGCGGCGGCAGCAGGGTATGGGGGTGGGGGTTGTCGGTGGTGTTGGAGGCTGAAGTGAGGGGTATGTTTGTTTTGGGTGAAATGGAGGAGAGAAAGTGAATTAGGGTGGGTTTAGTTGAGAGGAATTTGGGCCGGGTCAGGGGTTTTGGGCTGGGTCGGGTGGTTGGGTAGTGGGTTAGGAGGTTTGGGCTGAAACAAATAAGGGTCTGGCCCAAAAATTTGGGTAAATGGATTAATTTGGTAGAAAAATGTGATTTTCCCTAGTAGTTTTCCCATTTAATTAATTTAACGATGCTTCTTTTATCCTAATTAATTTTCCAATACGTACATAGTTGATTAAGAAATAATTTTGATACGCGTAATCGCAATCCTCAATTGATAGAACAATATTTAGGAAATGTTATAGCGATACGATAAAATTTCATTTAGAATAAAAGTTACTATACCAATAACTTGTTAAAAAGAAAGAAATTATAAAATATTTTTGGGATGATTTTATAAGATGCAATATTTTAGTAATTATTATTATAAAAAATAAAGGAAACCATTTTAAAAATGATTATTGGTGCCAAAATTTATGAAAAATTAATATAGAAATAAGAAAATTATTTTTGGAAAAAGTCCTCGGGATTAAGAAGCATATAAAAATTAATTATGGGAAAAAGGAGGGCCAAAATTGGGTGTCAACACTCCTTGTCTTTATTTTCTCACTCATTTAATTATATATGTATACGCTATTAATAAAAATAGATCAAAAATCAAAATCAAATCTATGAACAGTTTTAATTTAGTTTCTTATATTGTCATCAACAAAATGTGTAGTTACTCTAATTTTTTTCCCTATATATAATTTTTAAAATTAAAATCAAGAGATGTTCCTAGACTATTTTCGCACAATTTATGCGAAAACATGTTCTGATACATACTCATGATTTATTTTCAGATTTATTTACAATAAAAATAAATGAATAAATTGATGAACTATCTCAATTTTCTATTAAAAATATTATTTTTTATAAACTAACATTGTCCATCGATTTATGATTAAAATATCTTTTTAGTAATTATTAAAATTAAATTAAAATATAATTATTTTAGGACATTAACACACACCCTCAATTACACACACCCTCAATTTCTCTCGATTTCTTTAAAATTAAAACTGAACAACCCATTTTTCTCTCTTCTTTATTTTTTTTATCCCTCCGATAGTTTCACTGATATAGCTCCTCCCTTTCCACTACACCGATTCCCTCCCTGCCGAGGACTCCTCTGCGCTGATCATGTAGAAATTTCTCCCCAATCCCATTTTTATTAGTTATTTTTTTGTTGATTAAGATTTGTTAATTTTTTTCATAAATTAAGTATGATTTGTAATGTAATTGTAGTAGGTAGTGAATTGAATTTGTGAAAACATGTAGGTTATGGTGTACATGAATTTGTGATCTTTGAATGTGTAAAAAAATATAAA
The DNA here is from genome assembly GCA_003996215.1 of Jaltomata sinuosa. Lineage (NCBI taxonomy): Eukaryota > Viridiplantae > Streptophyta > Magnoliopsida > Solanales > Solanaceae > Jaltomata > Jaltomata sinuosa. The sequence continues at coordinate 182,562 of QJPP01000910.1, read as the reverse complement.
TTAGGGTTCAATTTTTTTTTTTCCTTTTTTCACATTTAGGTTCGTTTTGAGTTTTTAAATTTCTTGAATATCTCTAGCTAATGTAATTGTTAAATGTAATTGTGGATTTGTAGATTTAGGTTAATTTAATTATGGATATTATTAGTTTAGTCTCTTGAATTATTCCTTATATATTTATAGATTCAGAGGGTGTCTTTTATTTTCCTTAATATAATTACAAGAATTTGATTAACCATAATTATAACAATTAATGTAATATGTTAACTTAAAGTCTAAATTAACTTAATACTATACAAATCCGATGGACCTTTAGAGGGTGTTTGTTGGTTAATTAACTATTAAATATTCAATTTTTATTATTAATACAATATGAAACTTAAAGTTAATATTTGAATTATAAATTAATTAAAATAATTAAAGTTACTTAAAGACTAAATTAACTTTATATTAATCTAATTTATAATTTAATATCTATATATATATATATATATTTTTTTTTGTAGATGAATCATCGTATGTGAATGTATAAAAATAATTCTAGTAATTGTGGTGGATGAGAGAGAAATTTGTTCATAATATTGATGGATTTATCACTCTTGCAATGTTATTTTCTTTTTTTGGAAGTGAAGAGGTGACTAGATGTCCATGTGTGCATTGCAAGTATTTAAAGCTTTTAAAATTGGAGCATGTTGACTGTCATCTTTATTGTAAGTGGTTTAAGTTGACTTATTATGTGTAGACTGATCATGAAGAGATCAATGGTATGTTTGGTTCATAATATTGCTGTTGTTAAAAGTAATAGATCGGAGAAAAATAGTATTCAACATGGTAAAGTACATTATATGTTTAATAATATTTTGGGATGCACTTTGGATTTGAACCTGAACAAAATTTTGAGCAAGCTCCAAATGAAGAAGCAATGTGTTTTTATCTACAATTTGAGAAAGGTAGTTGTCTACTATGTGTAGTGAGTCCGCACTCTGAGTTATCTGTTGCAGTTAAAATACTTAAAATCAAATCAGATTAGTGTATTTTTTATGGACTCTATAATTGGGCTTTTAGGGAAACTAGTTAACTCAAATTTCAATATACATAAAAATTTATATTAGAAAAAGAAATTGATTTCCAAGTTAAGACGATCTTATGATAGAATTCATTATTATGAAAAAGGTTGCATGCTATTCTATAAGGACGATGCTAATATAGAAAGTTGTAAATTTTGCGGACAATATTGTTTTAAGCAGACTCTTAGTGGAAAGATGGTTCCAATTAAGGAGATGCATTATTTACCTTTTATATCTAAGTTAAAAAGGTTGTAAGCATCAATGAGTTTCACTCCTTATATGAGATAACACTATGAAAATAGAATTACATTGGTATTATGTGTCATCCATCAGATGAAGAAGCGCAAAAGTATTTTGATAGAACTTATCCTAATTTTTTCAGTGAACCATGAAATATTTATTTGGATTTGTGTGTAGATGGTTTTACATCATTTTTTATTTTTGTTTCACCTTATTCATATTGGCCCGTCTTTCATACATCGTATAATCTTTATAATAGTGCAAATCAATCCCTTCCTTTCACTTCACATATGCAGTCCTCCCTACCCCCATATGTTTTACCTACATTTGGCACTACGCATCACCCTACCTACTCTAGGATAGTCCCATCTTCCTAATTCTATTACTAGAGTCCATCACCTCAAGGCTATAACTTGGTGCATTTATCGACTATGAGTCATTCCCTTCCTTTTATTCTTATACCTGATATGCATTCATAATGGATCTACTCTCCATCTTTGCCTACAATGACTCCATCAGAATCACATCCATCTACACTGGCTACTCCTTCTATGTGTGGTTAATCTTCCAGCATATCAGGTTTGCACCTTAGACATAGTAGCTCAGATCCAAACAGGTCCCCACATACGGAACTAGCTTCTGCACAAGGTCAGTACCTCTTGAGTTGACATTTTTATTATCTTATTGCAGATTCAATCTAGGCGCTGAGAGTATAAAGATGATTATAAATATCATGAGGAGGCTTATGATGGTGTGTAACCTACTTGGGGTGACATTCCATTTGCACTGAGGCAGGATATATATGTTTAATGAACTAAAGACATACAATTGAATCATTTTATAAAATTTGAAATTCATATTTATCTAGTTTCCATCCAACGTTAGCCATTTAGTTTTAAAAAATGTGTAAATGGCTTTCAGAACATGATAAGAGGGTCAGTACAAGTTTTGAGAAAAAAGCTAGAGAGAGGTTGTCTGGATTATTTTGGGATGCTTGCAGTAAAACAAGAAGCCCAATTTTGTCACCTAGATAATTTATAAATAGGGCTTAATGCACACTGGGCGTCTGAGGAGTTTCATAAGCAGATTGATCAGACAAAAAAAGTTTAGAGATTCGAGAAAGGTGGCTCATTGCATTGCAGGGGTGCTGTCAGTATATAGATGGTTAAGAAGAGATTGATAAGTAATTATAACGACTGGGTATGTCGTTATATAAATTTTCCGATTTCGTAAATTTGGGAAAAATGATTTAAAAATATGTTTGAAGTAAGTAGGGTGACGTCATAGGAAAATTTCTGGTTTTCAGAAATAATCTAAGCTGACATCACTCCGCTATAGTGGTAATTATTCCTCTATAGCAGAATCGCCATAGCGGAGGGGTAACCACCATAGCGGAACGATGGGAGGCAGTAGCCTCAGAACGAGATTTTATTAAAAAGCTTCTCCTCTTCAGTTAGAAAATATACAAGGGTTTCTCCAAAAACCCTCCCATGCTTTTCCAAGGCTAGGGAATCATGAGGAGGAGGGGTCATGGCTGAAAGGACATGGAGCAGCGGATTACAGGACCATCGTTCAGCCAGGAATGCCTTCACAGAGCCAGAAATGCATGGTTGCAGCTGATTGGTGCCCAGGTAGGCTAGGTTTTCATGAGTAGTTAGACCTATTTGCATTTGGTATTAGTTATGAGTGAGCTAAGGATTGGTTGGATCGAGCTGTGGATTGATTGTAGCTATTTTAGGCTGTTATGTTGTCTTGGTATGCTAAAATGATAGGACTCAGGGACTGGGATGTCGGGAAGGTTCAGGGACCCAGGAATTGCAAGGACAACTAAAAGGGTATGAACGTGGGAAACTCCTAGGTGAGGTTTCGGAAATGCTGAAGGCATGATAAGAAGTCGTTGTTTTGATAAAGGCTAAGGGGTGGTAACTCGTGTTGTTATTATCTATGAAAGTTCTGAAATCAATGGGGTTGTTAAATTATGCTAAAAAGGGGAAACCGTTCTTTATATGCAAATAAAGGGTGAGTGTGTTTAGTCTTCGGACGGAGGTTGAGATTAAATTATATACTCAGGAGAGAGGGTAGGTGATGGCTTACGATTCCTGTGAATGTTGTATATTTTGTACTTTTATCTAAGTGTTTGTATGAATTGCATGGCTTAGAGGAATTGTGTAGAATGTCTAAGGGTCCTGTTTTACAGTCTGTGAATTGAACGATGTGTTGCTTGTTGGTTTACAAGTTGTTTGTTCATTATTTTGACTGTGGATTGCTGACATTCGGTTGGTTCGGGTACCACGCCTGGTACAGGTATACTAACGGTTGGCTCGGGTACCACGCTTGGTACGGGTATACTAATGATTGGCTCGGGTACCACGCTTGGTATGGGTATAACAAATGGTTGGCTTGGGTACCATGCGTGGTACGAAATACTAATGGTTGGCTCGGTACCACGCCTGGTATGGGTTTATTTTACTGCATCATTGCATGTATATTATTGTATTTCATTGACTGTTATTTGTTCTGTGAGTGGACCGGGCTATTTTTATTGATATATGATATTCATTGGTGGTCCTTGAGTGACTGAGAATCCTGTTATATCTGTTGAGTTGGTCTTGGATTAGGCCGGGTTGTCTATTAAACACTTAGGTGTTGCTTAGAGGGGATCCCTGGGTGTGTCCGAGCTATATTTGTGTGGCTAACCGGTTGTAGTTGTTCATAGTCATATGGTTGATCGGGGTGCACGTGAGAACTAGGCTGGAGAGAGGGTTGAGAGTTGGGCGTTGCATCACTAGTGGGTGTTATCCTAAGAGAGATTGTTGGGAACCCTTGGAGGGGGATCCGGATTGTTACAGAGGGTACTATAAGAGTGATGGGTCTAGACTGATAGTGATTTGGATGGTTTCCGGAATGGGCAGTCCTGAGGATTTGTAGAGTAAACAGGGTGGTAGTCCGGGTCAGGACTTAGGGGTTAGACTAGTAGTGAGACTTGAGAAGTCTAAGGTTGATAAGTCTTGGGAAGTCTAAGGTTGATAAGGCTTGGGAAGTCTAAGGTTGATAGGACTTGGGAAGTCTAAGGTTAGTACGACTTGAGAAGTCTGAGAAGTGAGGGAGTTGGCAGCGTAAGGAGTAGGTAGGGTTGGTTGGTATTGAATAAAACGGGGAGGGGGTTGGAGGATGGAAATTAAATTACATTATTTGCAGTCATGTTTTTCCCTGTTTTGTTACATGATGGTAGGAGTGGATTCGGGTTGACCGATGATGCCTACCAGTACGTGTGTTTGTACTGATTCTACTCTTGCTATACCTTTATGGGTATAGTCTGGTTGCAGGATTGGTGATGTTTCATATGTTCACGGCGATGAGGATCTCCAGCAGCTTCTGTCCTTCGATTCCATGATGGTTGTTGTGTCTTTTCTTTCTTGTATAAGTCTTGTAGTAGCTCTTGTACATGTTTAGACTAGATCTTAGGGAGGGGTGTTTTCAAGTGTAAAACTGTTCTTCTACTTTTCGGTGTTGTAATAAAAAAAAAGTTTCTTTTGAGAAGGAAAGGTTTATTTTGCTGCTTTCTATTTTTCCGCATGTTACTTATTGTACGGGTGGTGAGGGTTCATCTATCTAGGTGGTTAGAGTAGGTGCCTGCACGACTCGGTAGGTTGGGTCGTGATAGATGGTATCAGAGCCTAGGTTATCAGTCTCCCAGTACAAGAGCAAAGTGTCGAATAGAGTCTTGCGGATTGGTGTGTTGACGTCCACATCAAATCTTTGGGAAGCTATGAAGCACTCTAGGAAACATCTCCCTTCTTTCATTCTTTCGTGTGGTTTTTTACTTGCTTTTATGGGTTGAGTCCAATTGGTATCTCAAGATTCCAATGGGTATCTCGACGAAGTGAAGAAGGTCTTTTTTACTCCAGTTGTGATAAGACAAGCAAGAGAAATTAGAATCGGGAAGGTTCCAATTGGTATCTGGCCTGAGAGGCTGCGGTAAGACATGGATGATCGGCTAATGGCCATCCATGGGACGAATAGAAGGTGAATTTATGTGGCTTGATTCTTACTGTGACCTGAAGCAAAATGTTGTGTATTGCTGAGTTGAAGAACCTACTTGAAATTTTGTGTATTTGGTTACCTTGATGTGAATTGTTAATTGCTATGCATGTAGAGTCTGCAGAAAATCATTAAGTGGAAAATTTTGTGTACCTTAGGCCGTGGTAATTTGTTAAATGTCCTGATTTAAAGAGTGGTATTGTGTGTTAAAAAGGGCTTATCATCGGTTAAGATGATAAGGAATTGGGAAATGTGATTGTAGGGAAGCTTCGATTTCAGGACAGTCAGGACTTGGTTGGGAACCATAGGAACAAATGAGTCATTAGTGTAAAGGCGGGAAGGTATTGTCGGGAAACAATTGTTGTTGTGATTTCTTGTAATCGATAGTGTGTTATGCCTAATTATGATACGTTTGATTCCCAGAATGGTCTTATGGGTGGTTTAAAACCATGGCGGGGTTTACAAGTCTAGGCAATGTTAACCGGTAAGAGGAGGAGTGCATTTAGCTAAAAAATCAAAATTCTGTACTGTTTACCGTCGGGACCACAATAGCGGATGGCACTACTACGGCGCTCTCGCTATAGCAGATTTTTCTCTGCTATAGCGGAGTGGCATCCACCATAACGGAGATACGTGAGGCAGAAAGCCTACCCTGTTTTCCCCTATTTTCGTTCCTTCCCGGGGACAAGATAAAAGCAAGTAATAGGCTATGAAATCACTGTGTAAACCAAGGAAAAGCATGTTTATATCTAATATAATATGCATAAAAAGGAATATAGTGTCTAAAACGAGCATCCATGTGCGATAATAAAAGGGGGAAAGGGAAAGGGGAAATATTGTCTAACAAGCTCCAAATGGGGACAACCAAAAGCAATAAGGAGTATCTAGTAAAAGGGGAGGGGGAGGTCCTGAGCCTCATCATCGCTCAGGAAGGGAAACTCATGCCTATCCTCAGGCTTGAGTGTGGGCAGCTCCTGACCTGGGGAAACACACGAGAACATGACCTTGATGGTCTTCCACATCCGGGAAAACATACTGTCTCGAGAGTGTCTCTTCTTCTTCTCTTCCTCTAACTCCCTATGAAGTGCTGCAAGTTCCTGAGCAGATGGGTGTAGGGCTGCACCTTCGGCATTAGGATCCTCCATAAACCTCCGGACAACTGCCAGATTCTCCTCCAACTGGGCTCTAGAGATCGGGGGCTGGGGCTGGGAAGGGGCAGGGGTGTCATCATCATCATCATCGTCATCGGCCTCCTCAATCGGCTGACTGCTCTCGACTTTATCCATCTTCCTCTTCTTCTTAGAGACCACCTTCACCCGGAAAGGGTCAAAGGGGTCGTCCATAGCCACATCTAAGTCAGTATGGTCCTTAGGCACTCCGACTCTCCTGCATAACTCAGAAACCAAACCCGGAAGATAGGGGCCCTTCCTGTGACCCCGATAGAATTCCTTCCACTCGGAAATGATTTTCTCCCCCTTATTCATGATAATGCCTTGCATGGCACAAGAAATCACCAGAGCCCGAGCATAGGTCACGTCGGTCTTGTTACCCGGTGGGCGGATCCTCTGAGATACCAAGTTGAGCCACATCCTAGCCTCCGCAGAAAAGTAAGTACTGGTAACGCCCTCGGGGCTGACCCAGTAGACCTTATCCCTGCACGTCTCGTCCACCAGAGTGTCCCTTAACCAAGTCATGTCCCAGAGCTGAAACTTAGCCTCGTAGGCCTCATTGGAGACGTGAGGCACTCTAAGCACCTCATTGATAGTCTGAGCATCCACTGGAACGTCCACTCCTCGGATACGGATGGTGGGGTTGGGCTCATCCCAGCGGACTGTAGGGAGTATATTATAGAACTCCCGCACCCAGCCCGTCTGTGCGGGAGGAGGAGCTACTAGCAAGGACTCCCAGCTAAACTCTATAATCTTGCGGTGGAAGGCGGCTTCTTTTCCATCCACCCCGGTCATCTTGCAACCTCTCTCGTAATAAATGCCCAATCTCCGGTAATCCAGGAACCGTTCCTGACTAGCTTCATTGGGAAAATGGTCATAATCGCACACGGGCAATTATCCTCCTCCAGCCATTGGAAGTATAACCTGTAAAGTAGCAAGGAAAATCGGATTAGAACTCGATAAGGCATAAGGGGTTTAGAAAAATGGGGATTTTTTTTCTAAGTGTCAACTTGGGAAGCTACTGGTTTGTGGCCTTCCGTTATAGCGGATAATTATTCTCCATAGCAGAACCGCCATAGCGGAAGAATATCCATTATAGCGGAACCGCCATAGCGGAAAAATATCCATTGTAGCGGAACCGCCATAGTGGAGCCCAACCGCTATAGCGGTATTCATCGTCCCCAAAGCTTCAAGGGGTGCAACAATGGCGCCCCTTGGTCCAAAATTCTGTTTTTGACACCCCAAGTCCAGATCTACCTACCCACAGTTCCCCATTACTGTTTTCTACAAAAATTTGGACATTATAACCCCTATAAATCATCCAAATCACAACTCTTGTTCCAGAACAACCCTTTACATTTCACCCCATTTTGGCCCATTTTTAGCCAATAATAGTGTAATCCTTACGCCCAGAATACCTTGGAGGCATTGTAAACGTAAGGGAAGCATCCATGCTTCAGGAATTCAACAAAATCTAACCAAAGGTTCAAGTGCAAAAACCCACTTTAAATATACTGCAAGTTCCTAATTTTCTACCATATTCATGAGCAAAATCGCGCAAGGAAGTAAGGAAACAAGTAGAAACGAGTCTTACCTGAAAATTTTGACATCGAAAGTGGAGTGATCGGGAGAGAAAGTGGTATGTTCGAAGGGAATATGGGAAGAATAGGGGGTGAAATCCATTTTCTCCCCTATTTCATTCTGCTGTCAACTGCTAGCGGTCTGCAATACACTATAGTAGGACCACTATAGTAGTGTAGTATCTGCTACATCAAATGGTCAGTCAGTTATTGGTAAGGGAAAGGTTCTCTCGGGTCTTTTCAAATTTGTCTGTCCCAACATGACACGAGGCCCCAAATTTCTTGGGTGCTTGTAATGGGGAAACGTGCAAGTTTTCCTTGAGAGGATCATAAATTCCTTGTCGGGATGGGATAATAGTAGATTTTCCCCTCTAGTCGGTTACACTCTTAAGGGGAAGGGTTGACAACTTGCGTAGGTTTGTTAGTTACGCGGTCACTTGGGATGGTGAGAGTCCCGAGGTAGTCTCTCTTCTATGGTTTTATTTTGAGATCATTCAGCGATGAACGATGGGTAAATTGGTATCTGTTATAATGACTAGGTCCATCATTATATAAATTTTCCAATTTCATAAATTTGGGGAAAACGATTTAGAAATATGTTTGGAAAACGATTTAGAAATATGTTTGAAGTAAGTAGGGTGACGTCATGGAAAAATTTCTGATTTTTTGAAATAATCTGGGCTGACATCACTCCGCTATAGCGGTAATTATTCCACTATAGCGAAATTGCCATTGCGGAAGGGTAACGCCATAGCAAAACGACGAGAGGCAGTAGCCTCAAAATGAGATTTTATTAAAAAGCTTCTCCTCCTCAGTTAGAAAACATACGAGGTTTTCTCCAAAAATCTTCCCATACTGCCCCAAGGCTAGGAAATCATGAGGAGGAGGGGTCATGGCTGAAGGGACGTAGAGCAGCAAATTCCAGGACCATCGTTCAGCCGAAAATGCCTTCACGGAGCCAGAAATGCATGGTTGCAGCTGCTTGGCGCCAGGTAGGCTAGGTTTTCATGAGTAGTTAGACCTTTTTGCATTTTGTATTCATCGTATAGCGGAATGGAGATTTCATGTTTTAGGCCTCCGGGCACAGAGTCTGGTGGATTTGGTATTAGTTATGAGTGAGCTAAGGATTGGTTGGATCAAGTTGTGGATTGGTTGTAGCTATTTTAGGCTGTTATGTTGTCTTGGTATGCTAAAATGATAGGACTCAGGGACTGGGATGTCGGGAAGGTTCAGGGAACCAGGAATTGCAAGGACAACTAAAAGGGTATGAACATGGGAAACTCCTAGGTGAAGTTTTGGGAATGCTGAAGGCATGATAATAAGTCATTGTTTTGCTAAGGTCTAAGGGGTGGTAACTCGTGTTGTTATTATCTATGAAAGTTTTGAAATCAATGGGGTTGTTAAATTATGCTAAAAAGGGGAAACCGTTCTTTATATGCAAATAAAGGGTGAGTGTGTTTAGTCTTCGGACGGAGGTTGAGATTAAGTTATATACCCAGGAGAGTGGGTAGGTGATGGCTTACGATTCCTGTGAATATTGTATATTTTGTACTCTTATCTAAGTGTTTGTATGAATTGCATGGCTTAGAGGAATTGTGTAGAATGTCTAAGGGTCCTGTTTTACAGTCTGTGAATTGAACGGTGTGTTGCTTGTTGGTTTACAAGTTGTTTGTTCATTATTTTGACTGTGGATTGCTGACATTCGGTTGGTTCGGGTACCACGCCTGGTACAGGTATACTAACGGTTGGCTCGGGTACCACGCTTGGTACGGGTATACTAATGATTAGCTCGGGTACCACGCTTGGTATGGGTATAACAAATGGTTGGCTTGGGTACCATGCCTGGTACGAAATACTAATGGTTGGCTCGGTACCACGCCTGGTATGGGTTTATTTTACTGTATCATTGCATGTATATTGTTGCATTTCATTGACTGTTATTGGTTCTGTGAGTGGACCGGGCTATTTTTATTGATATGTGATATTTATTGGTGGTCCTTGAGTGACCGAGAATCCTGTTATATCTGTTGAGTTGGTCTTGGATTAGGCCGGGTTGTCTATTAAACACTTAGGTGTTGCTTAGAGGGGATCCCTGGGTGGGTCCGAGCTATATTTGTGTGGTTAACTGGTTGTAGTTGTTCATAGTCATATGGTTGATTGGGGTGCACGTGAGAACTAGGCTGGGGAGAGGGTTGAGAGTCGGGCATTGCATCACTAGTGGGTGTTATCCTAAGAGAGATTGTTGGGAATCCTTGGAGGGGGGTCCGGATTGTTACAAAGGGTACTATAAGAGTGATGGGTCTAGACTGACAGTGGTTTGGATGGTTTCCGGAATGGGCAGTCCTGAGGATTTGTAGAGTAAACAGGGTGGTAGTCCGGGTCAGGACTTAGGGGTTAGACTAGTAGTGAGACTTGGGAAGTCTAAGGTTGATAAGTCTTGGGAAGTCTAAGGTTGATAAGGCTTGGGAAGTCTAAGGTTGATAGGACTTGGGAAGTCTAAGGTTAGTACAACTTGAGTAGTCTGAGACGTGAGGGAGTTGGCATCGTAAGGAGTAGGAAGGGTTGGTTGGTATTGAATAAAACGGGGAGGGGGTTGGAGGATGGAAATTAAGTTACATTATTTGCAGTCTTTTTTTTCCCTGTTTTGGTACATGATGGTAGGAGTGGATTCGGGTCGACCGATGATGCCTACCAGTACATGTGTTTGTACTGATTCTACTCTTGCTATACCTTTTTGGGTATAGTCTGGTTGCAGGGTTGGTGATTTTTCATATGTTCACGGCGATGAGGATCTCCAGCAGCTTCTGTCCTTCGATTCCATGATGGTTGTTGTGTCTTTTCTTTCTTGTATAAGTCTTGTAGTAGCTCTTGTACATGCTTATACTAGATCTTAGGGAGGGGTGTTTTCAAGTGTAAAACTGTTCTTCTACTTTTCGGTGTTGTAATAAAAAAAAGTTTCTTTTGAGAAGGAAAGGTTTATTTTGCTGCTATCTATATTTCCGCATGTTACCTGTTGGACGGGTGGTGAGGGTTCGTCTATCGAGGTGGTTAGAGTAGGTGCCCACACGGCCTGGTAGGTTGGGTTGTGACAGTAATAAATTAGATCTTACAATATTATTCTTCCTACTATATGCAATTCAATGTAATTAAGTAATTTTATTTTGTTTGTAGGAAAAGAATATGAGTTTGAGCTGACTCATGAGAAATTCTTCTGGGAGACCCACATTAGGAAAAAAGAACAAGTTGAATCCAAATCAATGAATCAAGGAGAGGGATGAGACTACCAACGTAAGTGATCATAATTTTATTAGAGTTATGATATGTGTCATTATAATATTATTTGTGTATACTAACTTTTACTTTTGAATACATAGACTATAGACTTAGTATAAATAATATATGGAGGAGTACAGTCAGTCTTATTCAAGCAGTGACCAAGCCGAGTCAATCCATCATTCAGATGATGAAGTGACAAAGATGTAGTTAGGCGAGTTGGCATAGAAACAAGGAGCGTGTGTACAGTCTAGCCCCAAAAAGGTCATTTTGCCGCATTTAGAAAGTACATGAACTTCAAGATAGGGAAATACACTTGATAGGGCAGTCATGACGTCTACGGAGCAAAAGATTGTTGTTCTTACTAGAGACCTTGTGGTGATGGAAGCAAGATAGCAGGCTGCGCAAAGAAACTTGTGTCAGATCGTAGAACGCTCACGGCACAAGTGCAAGCTCTCATTGCTAATGGGGTGCTTCTAGTGCCTTAGTCTCCATTCACTAAACCAAATACTCAAGACCCTTTGGATGGAGATTAAATACCGTGATAAGACTTTCTTTAGTTAGAATATAACGCTAATATGTTGATACTCTTTAAAGCTATTTGGTACTATTGAATTTTTAGTATCATTGAACTTTTGTGGACTTTTTAGGATGTTTCTATGGATCCTTAGTATTGTTTTATTTTGTTAAGTAGTTGAAGGTATTTGGATGATATGTTAGGTCTTTTATGATTGATTTGTTAGCATTAGTGCTGGTTTTAGCTATGGATATACAAATGTATTTTATTTGACAAGTGGGCTGCTTAAGAAGCAACTTGTTGGTGCTAGTTTTTACCAAAAAACCAATGGACTAATCATGACAATCCAACGATTAATTCATAAATTTATCAAGAAAAATATAACCAAAAAATCAACGAACGTTCTCCATTTGTTCATAGCTAGACATATTGTAACACCTCATATTTTGAACCGACATCTAGACCAACACTTAGACCTATTTTTTGGTATTTTCAGGATTCACGGGAGAGCTCACGGTTGTGGGGTAGCCCACAAACTGTGGGGTCATTCATGGGAACCATCCAGTGAGTCCCCTAATCTCCTTCAGCTTCATGAGTTGGTCCACGGTTCGTAAAGGAGACCACAAACTGTGGGGCCAACCAAGAATTTGGTCTAGAGGACCCTACAACCCCTCTTAGACTCCACGATTGGGTTATGACTTGTAGGAGGTCCCACAGTCTGGGAACCCACTCATGGGATAGGACTAGAGACATCAAAGTCTCTGGATCAAATTGATGAGTCACCCCACGACACATGGACCACTTCACGAATCATGAGGTGAGCCGTCCGACGAAAATTCTTGTACGTTTTAAATTAGTAAGCTAGGAGTAGTTTGGTCATTTCCTTATCTTAGGGCCTTTCTCCCATGTTGTTTTAACTTCTTTTAGGTAGGATCAGAAGGAAAATTAGTCAACTAATCCCTCATTCTCACAATTTAGAATTTTCTTGAGTCAAAATAGAAAGAACGAAGAATGCTCTCAGTCTTCAAGCTTAGGGTTCTTCTCCCATGTCTCCGCTCCAATCTCTAGTTCAAAATTCTTCAATAATCAAGTTTTTGAGTGTTCAGTAAAGGTTTTCCTTCACTCTTATGCCCAAAACTTCAGATTTTCAGTATAATTTTCGTGACTTCTGATCTAGGGTTCATACCCAATTATGCATATTCTTGAAATTTAGTTTGCTTATGATATTTTATGATTATGGTTCTTGTCAGAAATGACTACTCATGATTTCTCATGGTTCTAACTCAGTTATCATACTACTTATAAGAATTTTGCATCGCTTGACATGTTTCAGCCTATTTTAGTATAATTTGGCATGTTATGAACACATGATATCATAATTCAGTAAATTTAGCATTACTAATATTAGTATTTCAGAACTTCAATAAAAATAATAAATTTAAACTAGTTCATGCTTTATTTTCAGACAGACAGTTAGATATGAGAAGCTAGTATGATTGGGAGTAGTACTTAGCACCAAGTGGATAAGGGTTTCAGATAATCCAAGTTTCAAAACTATGTTGTCACCGTAGGATAAAGGGTCATTGCCAGTTGATATTAACACCTTTAGCCCAATGGACTCAGTTAGTGAATTCACGTTAGACAGGTTCTATACATTGGCCGGATATAGGGCACCCTCCCAACTAGGGTTGTACGTTGGATTCCATATTAGTCACATAGTTTATGTCGGTTGTAAGAACCTCCCCAGTATCAGTTTTTACTTATGTTAAATATCATGATCTCATGGTTTTAAATTTCAGGCATGTTTTATACTCATTACAATGAAAGACTTATGTTTTACAACTTTGACTTACGCATTCTCAAATGCTTATATTTCCTTCAGTTTTTGTCTATGATTTGATGATACATGTTTACCTTATGATTTTAAAGTTATTAGTGTAATATCACATACTCAGTACGTTCAGTAGTATTGACTGCATACTTTTTCTTATGTTGTATCCTTTCATGATGTAGATTCAGGTGCCCATTACTCAGACTCGTGGCTAGTTAGCTTAGTAGGATTCCTAGTTAGTTTGGTAAGTCCTCATCATTCGGGAGCAATTGGAGTTTTAGATTTGTTTAGTTATTTCACATTTTCATTTAAGATGTTTATAGTTAGCTGAGGGTCTTGTCCCAGTAACTTATCGTTATTAGTGGTAGAGTCTTTCAGACATAGTCAGACAGTGGTAGTTTTTAGCTTTTCTTAGAATGGTTGACTTTTAAGAACTCAGTTATAAAACTTCTGTTTTGACCATTTTTTATATTTATGCTTCCGCCCAGTTATTAGAAATGCATATGTTTAGTATTATGCCAGTGCCAAGGGTTATCTTTGGATCACTTTGTTTCCAAGTACCGTGTCTTGTTCAGGGTGTAGACTGGAATCGTGACATACTTGATATCAGAGCTCCAGGTTCAAGAGTTCTAGGATGTCTAAAAAGCCATATTTAATAGAGTCTTTTTCATGGGTGTGAAACACGCCACACTTATGAGGGAGAGGCTGCACGATATTTTAGGAAACTTCTCTTCTTTCATATTTTTTATGGTGCAATATAGTTTAAATCTATTTATTGTCACGCCCCGAGGCTACCTCCTAGACGTAACACAAGAACTGGGACCACCAGTGCCCTAAGTTAACCCTTGGTTATAGTGTACTCAGTCAAATACAAGAACAATACTGGAAGCATGCTAAAGGAAATAGGCAACCATAACTAATAGGAATAAGGTCTAATAAATACCAAATCCAAACAGGAGTGCAAGACTAGCTATGTTTGGATCCTATAAACTATCATAAAGAGTTGATGGGTCAAGACCCCAATTAACTTGGAAATCTAAAAGGAATACAACAAAGTAACTAGAATAATACTAGTCCTCGAAGAATAAGGACTCACCAACAAGAGCTAGATACCCGGCGTCGTCTAGCCATGGGCCTGAGGGAGAGAACCTAAATCTGCATCATCAAGAGGATGCATCACAAGATATGTGTCAGTACTATAGGATGTACTGAATATGTGAGACATGCATAAATATAATAGGAATATACTTAAAACGTAATTAAAACTGAGTTCATGCATAAGGAAATACCATAAGTAAATCTCATAGTTTAAAGCTTAAAGCATGAAATAGAAAAGCATAAGTCTTAAATATTTATACGAGAGTTTCTCATAACTGACATAAACCATGATGAGCTACATGGAGTCCAGTGTCATACACCCACACCAAAAAAGGTTGACCTAATCGGCTAAAGTTAGAACCTTATCATATCAGGATCCTGTCATAAGCCACAGAGGGCAACTACGATGGCACGCAGTTTAGGACTAAGGGCAATCTCACCCCGTCCAACTCGATGCTAAATACTACTCCCAAGACATATACATATAACTCACATAAACTTGTGACATATCTAATGCCAATTCTGTTTGAAAAGCATAAGGGTATATCTAATACCATGCAATTCACATAGCTTAGGTAGACATATCTAGATGCCAAACCTTTCATAAATCATAAGGACATATCTAATGTCATGCAATTCATACTTCAAAATCCTTAAAGCTTAGCATAGCTATAATTCAAAACATACTTTTCTTTATAAATTCATAACTTGAAGAATTAGGCATGCAATTTCATAAATTAATAAATCAAAGTAAAAATCATAAATTTTGGGCATAAGGGTGAAAGGAATCCCTTATTAAATACCCACATACCTTATTGAAGCTTGCTTGATCTAAGATGAAAAGAAATGGAGGCTTGAACTTGGAGCTTGAAGGAGTTTTTTCCCTCTTTTGGTAGATGAATGAGGAATAATAAAAGACTTAGGCTAATAAGAGTAGAAACTCTAGTAAAAGTGGCCAAAATGACCTCACTTAAGAGTTAAAAGGGTGGGTAATTATACAAATACCCATGGGATTTAATTAGAGAAAAGCTGTTAAAAATCTCGGCTTCAAGTTCCATGAGTCCCTTCCATGGATCGTAGAAGTAACCACGATTTTTGGATTGGACTCGTGGTTCTTGAGCCTAAAATTCAAGTTGAAGATCAGATTCTACGGTTTAACAGGACATCTCGTGAAAACTTCCACGAGTCATAGAAACCTCTCGTGGTTTCTAGGGAAATTGACCCCTCTTTATCTGATTTCACAGGTTGGTTCCACGACTCGTGGAAACATCCATGAATCATGAAACTGACCCGTGGTGCTCACACCTGAGGGTGGTCTACAGGACTGGAATCAAGAGTCCCTTCCATGACTCATGGAACTATCCACGGCCTGTGGACTTGATCCGTGCTCCCTGGAAGTTCAAAATTTTGCAAGTTTCTGAGTTTGAAAGCTGGATCGAATTCTGGAGTGTTACAATATCTCCCCCTTGGGATTATTCGTACTCAAATAAAGACTAAGTAAGGAAAACTGGAGAGAAAACAACCCAACCAAGCAACAAAATAGGAAAACTGAAGAATAAACATGAAAACTGAGCATTTCAACTTAAAACATGATTAAACTAACTTCGAAAAATATGAATGCCTACTAAAATCATGAGGGGAAACTGATGGAATATAATCGGAGGGACATATCAAGGAGGAAACTAATACCTCAAGCTGAAATTGGATCGAAAGGAAAGAGATGAGGGTACTTGGCTTTCATGGTTGCTTCTGCTTCCCAAGTAGCTCCCTCAACTAGTTGATTTCTCCAAAGGACCTTCACCGAAGTGACTTTTTTATTTCTCAACCTCCGAATCTGACGATCAAGAATCTCCATGGGAAATTTCTCACAAGTAAGGTTGTCCCTCACACCCACGTCCTCCAAAGGAACAATCAAGGTCGGATCACCAACACACTTCTTCAATAAGGAAATATAGAAAACCGAATGAACCACTTTTAATTCTGTTGGCAAATCCAACTCATAAGCAACACTATCAACTCTCCTCAGAATCTGATAAGGACCTACATAGCGGGGACTAACCTTTACTTTCCTGCCAAACCTCATCACCCCCTTTATAGGTGACACCTTCAGAAAAACCCAATCATCAACCTCAAACTCCAACTCCCCTCTTCTCACATCTGCATATAATTTCTGACGACTCTGAGCAGTCTTCAATATCTCCCTAATCATTTGAACCTTCTCCATAGTCTCATGAACCGAATATGGACCAATCAAAACTGCTTCACCTACCTCAAACTAAAGAGCCTCATAAGGAACCATCTAGATGCTAGAATGAAAGCTGTTGGTATAGGCAAACTCGATAAGAGGTAAGTGATCGTACCAATTACCTTTGAAATAAATCACACAAGCTCTCAACATATCCTCCAAAGTCTAAATAGTATGCTCTGCCTGGCCATCCGTCTGAGGGTGAAAAGCTGTGCTAAGCTTAACCTGAGTACCAAAACCTCTCTGAAATGACTTCCAAAACTAGAATGTAAACTGAGTACCTCTATCAGAAATGATAGACAATGGAACACCATACAATCTGACTATCTCTTGAATGTAGAGTCTGACATAATCATCTGCTGAAGCCGTAGTCTTAACAACCAAGAAGTGGGATGACTTAGTCATCCTGTCTACAATCACCCAAATAGAATCATGTTGCCTACGAGTATGATGCAAACAAGTAATGAAGTCCATAGTGATCGCTTCCCACTTCCAAGTAGGAAGATCCATATCCTGAGTCATGCCACCCGGTCGCTGATGCTCTACCTTCACTTGTTGACAATTGGGACACTTAGCCACAAAAACTGCTATATCCCTCTTCATGCCAGTCCACCAATAGACTTCCCATAGGTCACAGTACATCTTGGTGGCACCGTGGTAAATAGAATACCTGGAGCTATGAGCCTCTTTCAAAATATGCTATCTCAGTCCATCTATGTCAAGAACACACAATCGACCCTGATATCGAAGCACACCATCTTCCCCTTGGGAGAAAACCTCTACCCTTTGCTGATGGACTGCACCCTTTAACTGGTGCAAAATAGGATTACTGTCTTGCTTATTTTCTTACTTCAGCTACCAATGATGATTCAGAACCATTTTGAACTGTAACACCACCTTCTGTCGAATTCATAAGGCAAACTCCTAGTCGAGCAAGTCGATGAACGTCCTTGTCCAATTCTTTTTTTCCGTCCTCAATCGAAAACACACTACCCATGGGCAATCTACTAAGTGCATCCGCCATAACATTGGCCTTAACCGGATGGTAAAGCACACTCAATTCATAATTCTTAAGAAGCTCAAGCCATCTCCTTTGACGAAGATTCAATTCCTTTTGAGTGAACACATACTGAAGACTCTTATGATCAATGAACACATCCACATGTACACCATACAAGTAGTGTCTCCAAATCATCAAAGAAAAAACCAAGGCCGCCAACTCAAGATCATGAGTGAGGTAGTTCTTCTCATGAATCTTAAGTTGTCTCGAAGCATAAGTAATCACCTTACCATGCTGCATCAACACACAACCCAAAACAATCCTAGAAGCATTACAATATACAACAAAATCATCTAGGCCTTCGGGTAGAGCCAACACTGGAGATGTGGTCAATCTAGTTTTTAATTTCTGAAAGTTCTTCTCACGCATATCGAACCACTAAAATTTTACATTCTTCTGAGTGAACCAAGTCAAAGGGGCAACAATGGAAGAAAATCCTTCCACAAATCTCCTCTAGTAACCAGCTAAACTCAAAAAGCTTCTAATATCTGACGGGGAAGTGGGTCTAGGCCAGTTCTTTACTACCTCAATCTTTTGATAATCAACTCAAATACCATCTCTAGTCACAATATGACTCAGAAAAGCAATAGATTGCATCCAAAACTCACATTTGCTAAGCCTAGCAAATAACTGCCGATCCTTGAGAGTTTGCAACACCACTCTCAAATGGTCCACATGCTCCTCCTCACTCCGAGAATAGATAAGAATATCTTCAATGAAAATAATCACAAAAATATCCAAATACTGCTTGAACACAAGGTTCATCAAATCTATAAAAGTTGCGAGAGCATTCGTTAGACCAAAAGACATAACCATAAATTCATAATGACCATACCGAGTTTTGAAGGTTTTCTTCGGAATGTCACACTCTCGAACACGAAGCTGATGATAACCGGATCTAAGTTCAATTTTTGAGAAGTAACTGGAACCCTGAAGCTGATCAAACAAGTCATCAATCCTAGGGATGGGATACTTATTCTTGATTATGACCTTGTTCAACTGACAATAGTCGATACACATTTTGAGGGAACTATCTTTCTTTGTACGAATAAGATTGGAGCACCCCATGGAGAGATGCTGGGTCGAATAAAAACCTTATCAAGGAGGTCTTTCAACCGATCCTTCAATTCCTTAAGCTCCGCAGGAGCCATTCTATAGGGAGAAATAGAGATAGGATGCGTATATAGAATCTTCCAACATTGATCTCCCACTCAGAAGGCGAGGATTGGCTTGGCGAGGAGGCATAATCTGAAACACATAAAGAATGGATTAGAGGGTTAATAGAGTTAAACTCTATCGCATGATATTCATCAAGAAAGAAGTGAAGTTTTTTCCTAAGAGACCTCATAGCTTCTCTCTCATAGGTGTGGCGTGCTTTACACACATGAAAGAGACTCTACTCGATGTGACTTTCAGACCACCCTAGAACTCTTAAACCTGAGGCTCTGATACCATGTTTGTCACACCCCGAGGCTATCCCCTACATGTAACACAAGACTTGATATCATAAGTGCCCCAAGTTAACCCTTGGTCTAGCATACTCAATCAAATACAAGAACAATAGCGGAAGCAAGCTAAAGGAAATAGGCAACCATAACTAATAGAAACAAGGTCTAATAAATACCAGATCCAAACAAGGAGTGCAAGACTAGCTATGTCTGAAGCCTCTAAACTATCATAAAGAGTTGATGGTACAAGACCCTAACTAACTAAAAAATCTGAAAGAAAGACAATAAAATAACTAGAATAATACTAGTCCTCGAAGGATGATGACTCACCAACAAGAGTTGGATACCCAGTGTCATCTAGCCACGAGCCTGAGAGAGAGAACCTGAATCTGCATCATCAAGAAGATGCATTGCAAGATATGCGTCAGTACTATAGGATGTACTGAATATGTGAGACATGCATAAATATGATTAAAAACATACTTAAATGTGTCACGACCCAACTACTAGGCCGTGCAGGCACCTACTCTAATCCACCTAGATAGAAGAACCCTTACCACCTGAACCAACAGGTAATGCAAAAAAAGAAATAAATTATGAAATAAGCCTTTTTGATACATGAAAACGTTTACAAGATATGCAGAAAAACCTTTTACAATTTGAAAATAGCCCTCCTTGAACCTAGTCTAAGATGCTACAAGAGCTACTACAAGAGTGATACTAAAATACAAGAAGACACAACTCCCACCATAGAAGCAAGAAGTAGGAGCTGCTGGAGATTCCCATCATCGTGTACCTATGAAACATCACTAACCTTGCAACCAGGCTGTAACACCCCGTACAGGTATCCAACTATCTAAGTTAAAAATCTCAGAAAATTTCAAGTTTCCAGAGATGACGGCTCAGACGATGATCTGTCATTTGGAAGCATGGGCCTGTCCTGTGCTCCCATTGTCCCATCTCCAGAAGACCCCTCAAAGTGTCCTATAAATGAAGAGTCCAAGAACGGTCCGTCCTTCTGGACGACGGACCGTCTTCTCAGCTTTCCTGGTACTCATCATCCTAAGTTCAGAAACCTATTTTCCAAGTGCCAGAAATAACGAGTCGAAGGACGGCCAGTCCTTCTGGATTACGGGTCATCGTTCCAACTATAATACCTGAGGTCCAGTAGCCCCAGACTCTTTCAGTCAAATCAAGGTTCCCTTAAACGGTCCGTCCTTCTGGACAACGGACCGTCGTCTAACCCGTGGTCACTGACTTCGACAATTTTTCCAGCTTTTCTTAAATTAAGTCCAGGGGAATTTTGGTCATTTCCCACCCTATTATGTATTAAGTGAAGTCGTTTTGACTACTTTTAGAAGGGTTTTCACCCATACTTTAAGGGTTTCCCTCTTAAGTTCATCATTCGTCACTCAAAAAGGAAAGTTGCTCTCAAGGTCAAGTCTCCAAGCTCCAAGTTAAGTCTCCTTATTCTTTTCCAATCAAGTGGGTAATCTTCCACCAAGGTATGTGGGTTCTTAACAAAAGGTTCCTTTCACCCTTGTGCCCAAAATCCCCAATTCTTATGTTGAAATATGAACTTATGAAATTAGAATTTTGATCTAAATTAGGGAAAATTTATGAAATCAGTTTCTATGTTTAAATTCATGGTTTCCTCTTGATTACTCATGATTTAAGTATGATTCTCTTGTTGGTTTTAAGAGCCCAAGCATGAAAGTTGATTTTTAGCATGAAACTATGAAATTGCATGTTTTCAAGAGAAACTTGGCGTGATTAGACATCATGGCCTTTATGTATTTATGAAATTGCATGCCAAATTCTTCAAGTATGAATTTAGAAAGAAAAGCATGTTTTTGAATTATGGCTATGCTAAGCTTATGAACTATGATATGAAAGTTGCATGATACCCGATGTGTTTTCATGCTTATGTATAAGATTTGGCAAGAGATTATGCCCTTATGAATAAGATTTGGCATGAGAGTATGCCTTCATGATTATGAGCCATATGTATGCACTTTTTGGGAGTAGTATTTAGCACCGAGAGGACGGGGTGAGAGTAACCTTAGTCCCATAAATTACATTGCCAGCATAGGTCATGATATGATATGATATGTGCCTTAAAGGCTTATGAGAGTGGATCTACGTCTTTATGTATGGTGTCCTTGCCTTAGCGGGGCATAGGACAACTTTGCCAACTAGGGTTATATAGTTGGGTATGGTGATTTGTTCCTTGGTAGGGTTCAAAGTCAGCTTTGCTAACTGGGGTTATACAGTTAGATTCCATGTAGCTCACGTGGTCTCATGTCAGTTATAAGAAACTCCCGTATGTTATGTTTTCAAGTTTCCTAAGCTTTATGAACCTTCTTATGAAACATCATTTTGAAGTTGGATTTTGCCTTATGATTTAGCTTTTCATGTTGATATCTTTTCATGATACTCTACTACGTATGAATTATGTTTAAGTACCCTTTTAAAGCATGTTTTCCTTACATATGCATCGCTCACATACTTAGTACATTCCATAGTACTAACGCATATTGTGCTGCATCTTTTTATAATGCAGACTCAGGTACCCCTTCTCAGCTTCATGGCTAGAGTCTCAAGCCACTTCCTTAGTCAGCTGTGGTGAGTCCTCATGGTTCGAGGACTAGTTATGCTTTTCCTTATTTTAGCTTTACTTCTATACTCCGAGTTAGCTAGGGTCTTGTCCTAGCAATTCTTATGTTATGACTAGAGGCTTTCAGACATAGTTTGTATTCGAGTTCCCCTTTTTGATATTGTATGTTATGTGGCCCTTAGATCCTTATTGATGTTTCCTTATTGGGTTTCCGTATTATGCTTCTGCTTATCGTTTGTTATGCTTGAGAATGCTATGACCAAGGTTAGCTTGGGTAACTTGTGGTCCCAAGTCCCATGTTACGTCTAGGGGGTAACCTCGAGGTGTGACAAACTTGGTATCAGAGCCTCAGGTTCAAGAGTCCTAGGATGTCTGAAAGCCGTATCAAGTAGAGTCCTTCTCATGTGTGTGAAGCGCACCACACATATGAAGAGGAAGCTATGAGGTGTCTTAGAAAAACTTCACTTCTTTTATGATTACACCGTGCAATAGAGCTTAAGTCTAATATTCCTCTAATCCTTATCTTATGCATTTTAAATTATGCCTCCTCGACATGCTATGCCTCCCCGAGCCACTCGAAATGCTGCTCCTCAAGTTCCGGTCCCTGATGTCATGAATGATGAGTTTAGGAATGCTATTCACCTAGTAGCTCAGACTATGGCAAATCAACATGCTCCTGCCCCTGCTCATCCTCAAGGTGGGGTAGCGGCCCGAGTTTGTGACTTTATTCGTATGAACCCACTGGAGTTTTGGGGTTCAAAAGTGGGAGATGACCCGCTCAACATTGTTGATGAAGTGAAAAAGATCTTTGAGGTGATGCAAGTAGCGGGTGTTGATTGTGTTGAGATTGCATCCTATCAACTCAAGGATGTGACTCATATTTGGTTCACGCAATGGAAGGAGGCTAGAGTGAGGGATGCGATCCCCACGACTTGGGAGTATTTTGAGAAAGCCTTTCTTGATAGGTTCTTTCCCCACGACTTGAGGCAAGGTTCGATGTCGGTGCAAGAGTATAGTTTGAAGTTCACTCAGTTGTCTAGATATGCCCCCTCTATGGTAGCGAACCCGCATGATCAAATGAGCAAGTTCATATATGGTGTTTCTGATATAGTGAAGAAGGAGTGTAGGTCTGCCTTGTTGTTGAGTGACATGAACATCTCTCATCTCATGACTCATGCTCATCAGATTGAGGGTGATAAACTTAAAGAGATAGCTAGGGAGAACAAGAGGGTTAGATCCGAGGGATCATGTTTTGGTCATCACAGTTTCGGAGGTGGACATCGCTCTTCTTTCCAGAAGAAGTCATCAGGTCTGGTTCACTCTTATGCTAGTGCTCCTACCCAGGCTTAGAAGCCTCATCATGATCAGGGTGGTAGAGGGTATGGTTCTTATTCCCAGTCTTAGGGTAGTGTTACTAAGGGACTCTCCTACCGATCTTGTGCTAAGTGTGGGAAGAATCATATTGGCGAGTGTTTCGCTAGTCCAAGTGATTGCTTTGGTTGTGGTCAGGCTGAGCATCATATCAAGGATTTCCCTTTAGCTAGGAAGGGGCAGGGAGGTGGTAGGACTCAGTCTACCCCAGTAGCTTTAGGTGGTAGACCATCCCTGTAGCGCACAACTTCTAGTTCTGGTGGTCAGTGCCAGAACCGTCTTTATGCTAAGTCCTCCCGTCAGGACCAGGAGAGTTCACCAGATGTGGTTACCGATATGTTAAAAGTCTTCTCTCTTGATGTGTATATCTTGTTGGATCCCGGTGCATCCTTATCTTTTATAACCCCTTATATGGCTTGTAAGTTCAAGATCCATCCCGAATTGCTTTTAGAACCCTTTCATATTTCTACTCCTGTTGGTGAGTCAGTCCTAGCCGAAAGAGTCTATCAAAATTGCCCTATCTGTGTCCTTCATAGAGTCATTTCAGCGGATTTAGTAGAGTTGGAGATGACTAATTTTGATGTCATTCTCAGTATGGATTGGTTGTATGCATGTTATGCCTCAGTTGATTGCCGCACTCGTGTGGTTAGTTTCAAGTTTCCTAATGAACCTGTCCTAGAATGGCAATGAAATTCCTCTTCTTTGAAGGGTCATTTAATATCTTATCTTGAGGCTCGGAAGATGATTTCTAAGGGTTATGTCTATCATATAGTTTAGGTTATGGACACGGAGTCCGAGACCCCGACTATTCGGTATGTTCCTATTGTGAATGAATTCCTAGAAGTGTTCCCCGATGATTTGCCTGGAGTCCCTCTCGAACGGGAAATTGACTTTGGGATAGATCTTCTTCTGGATACGAATCCTATCTCTATTCCTCCCTATAGATTGGCCCCCGCAGAACTCAGGGAGTTGAAAGCTCAGCTGAAAGACTTGCTTGATAAGGGTTTCATCAGGCCTAGTATTTCACCTTGGGGTGCCCTAGTGTTGTTTGTTCGGAAGAAAGATGGTTCTCTTAGAATGTGTATTGACTACCGTCAATTGAACAAGGTTACAATCAAGAATAAGTATCCCAATCCTAGGATTGATGACTTGTTCGATCAGCTTCAGGATGCTAGTTTCTTCTCCAAAATCGACCTTAGATCTGATTATCATCAGCTTTGGATTTTGGAATGTGATATCCCAAAGACAGCCTTCAAGACTCGGTATGGTCATTATGAGTTTGTCGTCATGTCCTTTGGTCTAACGAATGCTCCTACAACTTTATGGATTTGATGAACCATGTGTTCAAACATTATTTGGATATGTTTGTGATTGTTTTTAATGATGATATCCTCATCTACTCTCGGGGTGAGGAGGAACATGAGAATCACTTGAAAGTCGTGTTACAAACTCTCAAGGATAGATAGTTGTTTGCAAAGTTTAGCAAGTGTGAGTTTTGGATGCAGTCTGTCGCTTTTCTGGGTCATATTGTGACTAAAGATGGTATTCGGGTTGACTCTCAAAAGATCAAGGCGATAAAGAAATGGCCTAGACCCACTTCTCCATCCAATATTAGGAGTTTCTTGGGTTTGGCTGGTTACTATAGGAGATTTGTGGAAGGTTTTTCCTCCCTTGACTTTCCATTGACCCAATTGACTCAGAAAAAGGTTAAGTTTCAGTGGTCTGACTCTTGTGAGAAAAGTTTTCAGGAATTGAAGACTTGATTAACTACAGCTCCAGTATTGGCTCTACCCAAGGGCCTTGATGATTTTGTTGTGTATTGTGATGCTTCCAGAATTGGTTTGGGTTGCGTTTTGATGCAACGGGGCAAGGTGATTGCTTATGCCTCTAGACAACTTATGGTGCATGAGAAGAACTACCCTACTCATGATCTTAAGCTAGCTTCCGTGGTTTTTGCTTTGAAGATTTGGAGACATTATTTGTATAGTGTGCATGTGGATGTTTTCACCGATCATAAGAGTCTTCAATATGTGTTCACTCAAAAAGGAGTTGAATTTATGACAAAGGAGATGGCTTGAGCTCCTTAAGGATTATGATATGAGTGTGCTTTACCACCCGGGTAAAGCCAATGTTGTGACGGATGCTTTGAATAGATTGTCCATGGGTAGTGTGGCCTTAATTGAAGATGGAAAGAAGGAATTGGTTAAAGAAGTTCATAGGCTTACTCGGTTGGGAGTTTCCCTTATGGACTCGACCGAAGGTGGTGTGATTGTGACTAATGGTGCCAAATCATCCTTGGTGGCTGAGGTGAAAGCCAAGCAAGACCAAGATCTTATTCTACTTCAGCTTAAGGGTGCAGTGAGTCAGCAAAAGGTTGAGGTTTTCTCCCAAGGGGAGATGGTGTGCTTCGTTACCAGGGTCGGTTATGTGTGCCAGATGTAGATGGATTGAGACAGCAAATTTTGTCTGAGGCTCACAGTTCTAGATACTCCATTCATCCGGGTGCTACTAAGATGTTCTGTGATCTACGGGAAGTATTTTGGTGGAATGGTATGAAGAAGGACATAGTTGGGTTTATGGATAAGTGTCCCAACTGTCAACAGGTAAAGGTGGAACATCAAAGGCTAGGTGGTATGCTTCAGAATGTTGATCTTCCCACTTGGAAATGGGAAGCAATCAATATGGACTTTATTACGGGTTTGCCTCGTACTCGAAGGCAACATAATTCCATTTGGGTGATTGTCGACCGGATGACCAAGTCAACCCATTTCTTGGCTGTTAAGACTACAGATACGTCGGATGATTATGACAGACTCTACATTCGGGAGATAGTTCAATTGCATGGTGTCCCCTTGTCTATCATTTCGGATAGAGGTCCCCAGTTTACATCTCAGTTTTGGAGATCGTTTCAGAAAGGTCTTGGTACTAAGGCGAATCTTAGCACAACTTTTCATCCTCAAACGGATGGTCAGGCCGAGCGTACTATTCAGACATTGGAGGATATGTTGAGGGCTTGTGTTATTGACATCAAAGGAAATTGGGATGATCACTTACCTCTTATTGAGTTTGCCTACAACAACAGTTTCCATTCTAGCATCCAGATGGCTCCATATGAGGCACTTTATGGCCGAAGGTGTAGATCTCCTATTAGTTGGTTTGAGGTTGGTGAGGCAGCCTTGATTGGTCCAGATTCTATGCATAAAACCATGGAGAAAGTTCAGCTTATTCAGGAAAGGTTGAAGACAGCTCAGAGTCGACATAAATCTTATACGGATGTGAGGAGAAGGGAGTTAGAATTTGAAGTTGATGATTGGGTTTTCCTTAAGGTGTCACCCATGAAGGGTGTGATAAGGTTTGACAAGAAAGTAAAGCTCAGTCCCCATTTTGTAGGTCCTTATCGGATTTCGAGGAGAGTTGGTAGTGTTGCTTATGAGTTAGAGTTGCCAGCGGAGTTGGAAGCGGTTCACCCAGTTTTCCATGTTTTCTTGTTGAAGAAGTGTGTTGGTGACCCGAGCTTGATTGTTCCTTTGGAAGATATGGGTGTGAAGGATAGTCTCACTTATGAGGAGGTTCCCGTGGAGATTCTTGATCGTCAAATTTGGAGGTTACGGAACAAAGAAGTCGCTTCGGTAAAAGTCCTTTGGAGGAATCAGCTTGTTAAAGGTGCTACTTGGGAAGCGGAATAGGCCATGAAGGCCAAATATCCTCATCTCTTTCCTTCCGATTCAGTTCCAGCTTGAGGTACTAGTTTCCTCCTTAATATGTCCCTTTGATTCTACTCTGTCAGTTCCTTTCATGATTTTAGCATGCATCCATGTTTTACGAAGTTAGTTTATCAAGTTTTCAAGTTGAAAAGTTGTGGTTTCATGATTACCCCTTGATTTCTATGTTATGATGTTGGTTGGGTTGTTTTCTCCTCAGTTTCCCTTGTTTAGCCTTCATTCGAGGATGAATGATCCCAAGGGGGAGATATTGTAACACCCCGTACACGTATATAACTATCTAAGTTAAAAATCTCAGAAAATTTCAAGTTTCCAGAGATGACGGCTCAGACGACGATCCGTCATTTGGAAGCACGGGCCCTTCCTGTGCTCCCTTTGTCCCATTTCCAGAAGACCCCTCAGAGTGTCCCAGAAATGACGAGTCCAAGAACGGTTGGTCCTTCTGGATGACGGACGGTCTTCTCAGCTTTCCTGGTACTCGTTGTCCTAAGTTCAGAAACCTATCTTCCAAGTGCCAGAAATGATGAGTCGAAGGACGGCCCGTCCTTCTGGACAAAGGGTCATCGTTCCAACCGTAATTCCCGAGGTCCAGTATCCCCAGAATCTTTCAGTCAAACCACGGTTCCCTTAGAAGGTCCGTCCTGGACCTTCTGGACGACGGACCGTCGTCCAACCCGTGGTCACTGACTTCGACAATTTTTCCAGCTTTTCTTAAATTAAGTCCAGGGGAATGTTGGTCATTTCCCACCCTATTATGTATTAAGTAAAGTCGTTTTGACTACTTTTAGAAGGGTTTTCACCCATACTTCCCTAAGTCCCTCTTAAGTTCATCATTCTTCACTCAAAAAGGAAAGTTGCTCTCAAGCTCAAGTCTCCAAGCTCCAAGTCAAGTCTCCTTATTCTTTTCCATTAAAGTGGGTAATCTTCCACCAAGGTATGTGGGGTTTTAACAAAGGGTTCCTTCACCCTTGTGCCCAAAATCCCCAATTCTTATGTTGAAATATGAACTTATGAAATTAGAGTTTTAATCTAAATTGTAGAAAATTTATGAAATCAGCTTCTATGTTTAAATTCATGGTTTCCTCTTGGTTACTCATGATTTAAGTATGATTCTCTTGTTGATTTTAAAAGCCCAAGCATTAAAGTTGTTTTTTAGCATGAAACTATGAAATTGCATGTTTTCAAGAGAAACTTGGCATAATTAGACATCATGGCCTTTATGTATTTATGAAATTTTATGCCAAATTCTTCAAGTATGAATTTAGAAAGAAAAGCATGTTTTTGAATTATGGATATGCTAAGATTATGAACTATGATATGAAAGTTGCATGATACCCGATGTGTTTTCATACTCTATGTATAAGATTTGGCATGAGAGTATGCCTTCATGATTATGAGCCATATGTATGCATGTTTTGGGAGTAGGGTGAGAGTACCCTTAGTCCCATAAACAACGTTGCCTGCGTAGGTCATGATATGATATGTGCCTTAAAGGATTATGAGAGTGGATCCACGTCTTTATGTATGGTGTCCTTGCCTTAGCGGGGCATAGGATAGCTTTGCCAACTAGGGTTATATATTTGGGTATGGTGACTTGTTCCTTGGCAGGGTTCAAAGTCATCTTTGCTAACTGGAGTTATACAACTAGATTCCATGTAGCTCACGTGGTCTCAAGTCGGTTATAAGAAACTCCCGTATGTTATGTTTTCAAGTTTTCTAAGCTTTATGAACCTTCTTATGAAACATCATCTTAAAGTTGGCTTTTGCCTTATGATTTAGCTTTTCATGTTGATATCTTTTCATGATACTCTACTACGTATGAATTATGTTTAAATACCCTTTTAAAGCATTTTTACTTACTTATGCATCGCTCACATACTTAGTACATTCCATAGTACTAACGCATATTGCGCTGCATCTTTTTATGATGCAGACTCAGGTACTCCTTCTCAGCTTCGTGGCTAGAGTCTCAGGCCACTTTCATAGTAAGTTGTGGTGAGTCCTCATGGTTCGGGGACTAGTTATGCTTTTCCTTATGTTTGCTTTAATTCTATACTCCGAGTTAGCTAGGGTCTTGTCCTAGCAACTCTTACGTTATGACTAGAGTCTTTCAGACATAGTTTGTATTCAAGTTCCCCTTTTTGATATTGTATGTTATGTGGCCCTTAGACCCTTATTGATGTTTCCTTATTGGGTTTCCGTATTATGCTTCTGCTTATCATTTTTTATACTTGAGAATGCTATGAGCAAGGGTTATATTGGGGCACTTGTTGTCCCAAGTCCCATGCTACGTCTAGGGGGTAACCTCGGGGCGTGACACAGACTATACCCAAAAAGATATAGCAAGAGTAGAATTAGTATAAACAAACGTACTCGTAGGCATCATCGGTTGACCCAAATCCACTCATACCATTATATTAGAAATCAAGGGAATGCACAATTAATTACAATACTCAACCCTTTAACATTCACCTTAACAAAACCCAATGTCAACCCAAGCCTGCCTATCCCTTAGACTTTCCAAGTCACCTTGACACCTAGACTTTCCAAGTCACCTTGACACCTAGACTTCCCAAGTCACCTTGTCACCTAGACTTCCCAAGTCACCTTGTCACCTGGACTTCCCGAGTTACCTTGACACCTAGACTTCCCAAGTCACACTAACCCTTAGGCTTTCCAAGTCACCTTAACAATTGCCAACATCTATGTCCATACCCGAACTACCATTTCCTTACCCAAGTCAACCACTATGACTCAATAATGCAGAGTAAACCCCACTACTGAGTGATGTAGACCACACCCATCATACCACCATCTACTAGTACAAGACTGTTCCAATGACCCCCAGGGCCATATATGGCAAGTGACAACAGCCAATGCTATAACCATACCACAAATCTCTCCCTTAGCTTATCAAACGTATGCAACAAGTCTAACCGACATTGACAATTCCCAGTGACAACAAACATATATCCTTTTTACGTAACCCGGACCCAACAAGGATCCCTAGGACAATAACAATGACCCTGGTTCATAGAAGAACCACCTTGTCACTTAAACACACTAACCCAGCTTTTCAAGGACCAACTATACGCAAAATAATAATAAATCCCGACCCTCTCAGAAACCCAATATATAAAGAACAAATGATACACCCGCCCTGAGTAAGCAGTACAACATATAATAATAGCCAGTAGTATAACTCCAGACTCTCAGTCTACCTTTTGACTTACCAACCACAGGGGACAAGTTTAACAATCATTCAACAATAATAAATAAACATGACATTTACCCTTTTTCATCACCTGGACCAATCAAGGATCCCTAGACCAACACCTAAGTATTTACATGCGATGCCCGGTCTACCCCAAGACCATCCCCCATATTTAAGTGTAACAACTCAGCCTCTCAAAGACCAATGTAATCAATTACAGATTTAACACTCAACCCGGTCCACTCATGGAATCATCGAAAGAAATACAACTAAAATAATAAACTATCCCGTACCAGGCGTGGTACTCGAGCCAACCAAATAGTAAACTGTACCAGGCGTGGTACTCGAGCCAACCAAATAGTAACCTGTACCAGGCATGGTACCCGAGCCAACCAAATAGTAACCTGTACCAGGCATAGTACTCGAGCCAACCAAATAGTAACCTGTACCAAGTGTGGTACCCAAGCCAACAAATAAGTAACCTGTACCAGGCGTGGTACCCAAGCCAACCAAATAGTAACTTGTACCAGGCGTGGTACCCGAGCCAACTAATAAGTAACCTGTACCAGGTGTGGTACTTGAGCCAACAAAATAGTAACATGTACCAGGCTTGGTACTCGAGCCAACCAATAAGTAACCTGTACCAGGTGTGGTACCCGAGCCAACCGAATGTCATAACAAGTCCAATCAATCACAACCAATGAATAAACATACTTGTAAAACCAACAAGCAAACAAAAGAAGTTCATTTCACAAGACTGATTACCAGACAACTAGACATTCACAATTCATTTCATAAACATGCTACTCATACAATACCAAGCGATAATACATGTACACCTATTACATACTAGGGACCCATAACCATCACCTAAGTGTTCAACATGTCATCCCCGTCTATACTAAGACCAATCCCACACTTAAGTTCAACTACCCGGCCTCTTACAGGCCAAAATACAATAATCATAGATTCAATAATTAAACGCAGTCCACTCATGGGACCATCAAAAAATATTACCAATAATGTATAATTAGACCCTCCCTAAGACTAATCCCCGGCTCAAAATACATATAGTCATTTTATATAATCCGGAATCCTTTCCTAAAAAGTAAGCGCGTTCTAGGGATTTCACCCCTAACAATACGAACTCGAGACCCTTCCTGTTCATCTCATTTACCTTATTTAAATGTTCCCGAGAACCCATTAAAACTTAGCAATTGCCTCATCCCACAAACATTATCGGTTCCCCGAACCTACCCAACTATTTAGTTTCCTGGAGTCTAGCATCACACATAATCTAACAGTTATAAAATACACCCGAATGAACATGTTGCCCTGACCCTATCATTACATATGAAATCAATATCTAGACCAATATAATAATCCTCTAGACTCCATGCCCGATGGCCTATAACATAAATTCTACCATCAATCTATATAACAGTATGAAATGAAAATAGGTCAAAAGTCTACTCAACGAAAAACCTAGCCTACCTGGACGCCAAGTAGCTGGACAATGCAATTTCTGGCTCCGTGAAGGAATTCCTTGATGGATGATAGGCCAAAATCTCCCCATGACTCCCAAGTCTTAGAGCAGCCAATGAGGGTTCTTGGAGTAACCCTCGTCTGTTTTGGGGCTAAATGGGGGAGAATGAAAATATAAAACTCATTTTTGAGTTTTTTGATCTGCCATTCTGCTATAGCGATCCACGCTCCACTATAGCGGTACCGCCGCAGCGGAGTCCCCCGCTATGGCGGAAGCTGACCGACATTAACTTCCACTATAGCGGTAATTTCTTCGCTCTAGCAAAGGTCGCTATGGGGGTGTGTTAACCGCTATAGTGGTTGACACAAGATAGAAAGTCATAAATCCTCTCAAAAGGGTACATTTTATAACACACTTAATATCCTGACATTCTGGAACAACCCCTTCGCATCAACCTCGATTCCAGGAGTTCTACTTACCTGAATTTGATTCCGAGAAGTCCCCCAGACTCCTTTATGTCTTAGATAAATGGAATACTAGCTCAAATCAAGACACTTTACCCAATTTTTACCCGGATTATCCTAGACCATGCCTCGATCCAAAATCGGTTGAGACTAGCCTAACCCAGAATTTTTCAACTTTCAAACCCGGAAGTTTTCTGACTCAAAAATTGGCATGAAAAGCTTACCTGTAATGATGAACCCGGTTGTTAAAAAACATAATTAAAATTGAGTTCATGCATAAGGAAGTATCATAAGTAAATCTCATAATTTAAAGCTTAAAACATAAAATAGAAAAGTATAAGCCTTAAATATTCATACGGGAGTTTCTCTTAACCGATATAAACCATGATAAGCTACATGGAGTCCAATTTCATACACCCACACTAAAAAAGGTTGTCCTAACCGGCCAAAGTTAGAACCTTATAATATCAAGATCCTGTCATAAGCCACAGAGGGCACCTACAGTGGCATGTAGTTCTAGGACTAAGGGCAATCTCACCCCGTCCAACTGGTGCTAAATACGACTCCCAAAATATATACACATAGCTCACATAAACTTGTGACATATCTAATACCAATTCTGTTTGAAAAGCATAAGGGTATATCTAATACCATGCAATTCACATAGCTTAGGTAAACATATCTAGATGCCAAACCTTACATAAATCATAAGGACATATCTAATGTCATGCAATTAATACTTCAAAATCCTTAAAGCTTAGCATATCCATAATTCAAGACATACTTTTCTTTCTAAATTCATACTTAAAGAATTAGGCATGCAATTTCATGATAATAGAGGTCATGTTATTTAAACATGCCAATTTTACTTAAAAATATGCAAATCAGTGAGATCATGCTAAAATTCATCATCAACATATGGACTTTTTAAATTATTCAAGGAATCATAATTAAAACATGGGCAATGAATGGGAAATCATGAATTGATACTTTAAAACAAAACCCATAACTTTTTCCCCAATTTGGATAAGAACCCTAATTTCATAAATTCATAAGTCAAAGTAAAAATCATGAGTTTTGGATATAAGGGTGAAAGGAATCCCTTATTGAATACCCACATACCTTATTGAAGTTTGCTTGATCTAATATGAAAAGAAATGGAGGCTTAAACTTGGAGCTTGAGACTTGGAGCTTGAAGGAGTTCTTTTTCTCTTTTGGTAGATGAATGAGAAATAATGAAAGACTTAGACTAATAAGAGTAGAAACCCTACTAAAAGTGGCCAAAACAACCTCATTTAAGAGTTAAAAGTGTGGGTAATTATAGAAATACCCCTGGGATTTAATTAGAGAAAAGCTGTTAAAAATCTCGACTTCAAGTTCCACGGGTCCCTTCCACGGACCATAGAAGTAACCATGATTCGTGGATTGGGCTCGTGGTTCTTGAGCCTAAAATTCAAGCTGCGAATAAGATTCTATGGTTTAACAGGAAAACTTGTGGAAACTTCCACGAGTCGTAGAAACCTCTCATGGTTTCTAGGGAAATTGACCACTCTTTGTCTGATTTTCATGGGTTGTTTCCACGACCTGTGGAAACATCCACGAACCGTGAAACTGACCCATAGTTTTTAGAACTAAGGGTGGTCTACAGGACTGGAATCACGAGTCCCTTCCACGACTCGTGGAACCATCTGTGGCTCGTGGACTTGACCTGTGATCCCTGGAAGTTCAAAATTCTGCAAGTTTCTGAGTTTGAAAGCTGGATCAAATTCTGGGGTGTAACATTTATCCTCTTAATTCATGCTCTACGCATTTCAAATAATTCCTTCACAAAGAAACAATGTCCAGAGGAATGAAAATCCTCCAGCTCCAAACCACGAGGTTACAAATGCTGAATTTCACAATGCCATCCAAATGTTGGCTTATGTTATGACCACCTAAGCAAATCAGCAGGCAACAATCCCTGCTAATGTAAATGGTGGGTCAGCTGCTGTCCAGGTCAAAAATTTTGTTCGTAAGAATCCGCCAGAGTCCTTCGGGTCAAAGGTTGAGGAAGACCCATAGAACTTCATTGATGAAGTGAAGAAGATTCTCCAGGTTATACATGTGAATGGAACTGAGAGTGTTGAGATGGATTCCTATTAGCTCAAGGATGTTTCACATATTTGGATTACTCAGTGGAAGGACAATTGTGGTAGGAACGCATCTTTTGTAACTTGGGATAACTTTGTTGATGCTTTTCTCTATCAGTTCTTCTCGAGAGAATTGAGAGAGGCAAAGGCTGAGGAGTTCATGAACCTAAGGAAGGGGTCTATGTTAGTGACAAAATATGGGTTGAATTTCTCCCAGCTATCCAGGTATGCTCTGGGGATGGTAGTCGAGCCAAGATCTAGGATGAGAAAGTTTATTTATAAAACTTCATATTTGGTAAAGAAAGAGTGCAAGACTACTATATTGATTGGATATATGGATATCTCATACTTATGACTCATTCCCAACAGATAGAGAAGGAGAAACTAAAGGAGAGGAGAGAGAGAATAAGAGGGCCAGAACATATAACTTAGAGTACAACAAGCGCAGAATAGGTGCTGGAAGCTGGTCTTTTTTCCAATAGAGGTCATCAGGAACAACTCTATCTTCAGCTAGTGCTCCATCCTCAGCATCTAGACCTAGACAAGATTAGAGAGGTAGATCTTCAGGCTCTCGTTCTCAAGAAAGTGTTGCAAAGGGGACTTTCTAGCCTACTTGTAATAAGTGTGGTAAAAATCACCCAAAGAAGTGCCTTTATGGAAGAGAAGAGGGTTTTAGATGCGGTCAGATTGGTCACTGGTTGAGAAATTGTCCCTTTTCCAAGTAGGGCAATGGATATGGTCGACCTCAGTCTACATCTTCAATAGCTCCAACAGGTCGCACAGTTCAGCAGGGTACCAATTCTGGTATAGGCAGCTGTCAGCGTCAGAATCGTCTCTATGCAATGTCATCTTGCCAGGATCAGGAGAGCTCACCTGATGTAGTCACTGATATGTTACAACTCTTTTCTCATAATGTATATGTTTTGTTAGACCCTGGGGCTACTTTGCATTTTGTGTCCCCATACATTGCCTATAAGTTTGGAGTCAGTCTTGAATAACTCCTAGAACCCTTTTCTGTTTTTACTCTAGTTGGTGAGCTAGTCATAGTAAAAAGGGTGTACAAAAATTATGCAGTCTCAGTCTTTTATAGAGTCACCACATCTGATCTAGTCGAGTTAGACATGACTAATTTTTACATCATTCTTGGCATGAATTGGCTACATGCTTGCTATGCCTCAGTCGACTGCAAAACTAGAGTCGTGAAATTCCAGATTCTAAATGAGCCTGTTTTAGAGTGGAAGGGTAGTCCATCATGCCTATAGGTCATTCCATCTTTTAACTTAAGGATAGGAAGATGATTTCTCGGGGGTGAATTTATCATATAGTTCGAGTTAAGGACACCAAGTGTGAGACCCCATCTTTTCAGTCAGTTCCAGTAGTCAGTGAGTTCCCTGAAGTGTTTCCTGAGGATCTGCCCGAAGTCCCTCATGAGTGGGAGATTGACTTTGGGATATACCTTTGATGTGCGGTCAAAAATACATATATTTAATCATTATTTACCTCACATTTAGTCTTTTTATTATTATTTTTGAGCATTGATTTTATGAATTATTTTTATATTGTGTACTTTTATGTGTAAGATTAAAACAATAAAAAGTTAGAAAAAATTCGGCGCAAAAAAAAAACTAAAGCGAAAAGAGAATTCAAGGAAAAAAAAAGGGGAGACAAGGGGGAAATAATTATGACCCTTGTCCCCCCAAAGTGAAGACAAAATAAAAGGGTCACTTTGTTAAGCAGCAGCGAAGAGCCAAAGCTCACTGGAATGTCACGTTAACGCGGTTCACTGCCCGTGTCACACTCACGTCTCTCAAGCTAATTGGGTTTTAATTTTTCAATTTATTTTAGACTCAATTATTTTATTGGGGGCTTTTTTCTATATTTATAAATAGTTCACAAGAATATTTTTTAGAGGAAAACTCATATACTTTTTTAACTTTTAACTTTGTAAGCTAAGAAGAGTTAAAAACTGCTATGAAGGTCGGAGAATTTTGGTTTATCCTTTTCTTCTTCTTTATTATTTAATTGTGTTCTCGAATTATTTTTCTACTTTGAAGTAATTTTCATGGTTGATATAAGTAAGTTTTTTATTATGTATTATTCTATGATTCTTGCAAGCATGAGTAACTAAACACCATAACTAGGATTGTGACAACCATGATAAATTAACAAACGTAGGTTAAACATTTACTGATTCTAGGATAATGTTTATGCATGTATTGTTCTTCCCTTCGTATTGATTGCTTTTTAACGAATGCACACGTTAGAACTCGCCTTATTCTTACTTGTCGGACCAAGGGGGTAACGAATGGAAAAAGAGATTATACAATGGAGATTTAAGGCAATCAACCCTCATCTAATAGCTGACCTTGTCAGGAAATAGATAATTTGGGATCAAAGGTAAGGGTTAGTAACGCATACACCCGTAGATAGACCGAGTTGCATGGTGAAATTCTTCTATCTAGGGGACCAACCATTTAATTAAACTTAACTTACTGATATTGCATACTAAGCACCAGAATAGATCATTAGTTACGTATACCTGCTAAGTTATAAAATCATAAGGAACACATTCCTAGTTATCTTTAATTTTTTGAACACAACTAAATATTAAATTGTTAATAATTGCTATGCTTACTTTTTGCAAAAAAAACTTTCGAAATAAAGACGATCGGTTGAATATTCACAAATGACGTATTTCTTTTATATTCCTCATGGGATCATCCATGACCTCAGTTAGGTTCTATATTTGACAATGACCACTTTATACTTCATAAAAGATGTGTAATTTGGGCATATCAACCTTCTTCCATATATGCAACCCATAGCTATTCCTCCTTATAGAATGGCTTCAGCTGAGCTTAAGGAATTGAAAGAATAGTTGAAGGACCTCTTAGATAAAGGCTTCATTAGATCTAGTATTTCTTTGTGGGTTGCTCATGCCCTCTTCGTGCGAAATAAAGACGATTCTCTCAGAATGTTTATTGACTACCGTCAGTTAGACAAGGTCACAATCAAGAATAAGTATCCCATCCATAGGATTAATGTCACGACCCAACCCATCGTGAGTGGAACCCACCCAACCCCCGGATGAGCGAACCAATAGAGTTCAACCTTGCCTAGACTAACAGCCTAAAACCAGCAAGCGAAAAGTAAGCTAGCAATCAAAACAAATCAAAAACTAATCATAATCATTATCCTGCTGAAAATCCTTCCTAGGAACTGAAATTCATCATACCAAACATCAATGCCAAATATCTGAATACATGGATGCAACACCAAAAGATAAAAATGAAATAGTTTTAGGTCCGAAACAATGGACTGAAACTCTAAGGACAACCCAAGGTAGATCGAAACAAGCAGCTCACCCTTGAAAGTCAAAATCATCGGTGCTAAATGCTAGGTCGTGTCTTAGTCGCTGGTAGATTTCCTGTACTCACCAAAGACAAGCAAGTGCAGTATCAGTACACCACTACTGTGTACTGGTAGGATCATCAACCAGTTTTCAAGTAAACATCATATATAACAGTACAACATATGCAAGTAAATATATGGAAAATATGCAGCAAGTATACAGGTCCTAGATTACAAGTCTCTACCTACCTTGTCCCAGCATGAAATCCATCTTTTACAGTTCTATACCACGAACATGAGCCATTAACTATACTTTTCCGTCTAGCTCGGACCAACCCTGGAATCCCCTCTAGACACATACCAAAAGTAATGATTCCACCCAGCCTAAACCAAGACCAACACAGCAGTTATACAAAGTTCCCGGGCACTCAAGGACCACCAAAAATAACACCTTTTAAAAGACAACCTAGTCCACTCACGGAACTAATATCAAATATCACATTCAGTAAAATAACCCGGTCCACATACGGAACCAATATCAGCCAATGCAATACAATAATCAATGAACCAATGCAAGATGCAATAAAGTAACCCGTACCAGACGTGGTACCCATGCCAACCAAGTGTTATACCCGTACCAGGCGTGGTACCTGTGCCAACTATTTGTTATACCCGTACCAGGCGTGGTACCCGAGCCAACCGAATGTCAACAAACCACAGTCAATATATGAACACACACAACTTGTAAAACCAACAAGTAAACACCGTTCAATGAAAGATGTAAACAAGAACCTAGACATTCCACACAACTTCCCTAAGCAATGTAATGCATACAATCACTTAGACATGAGTACATGAATATACACATTCACAGAAAATTATAAGCCATCCACCTCCTCTGCCTCAGATTCAAATCCTTGTGAGTGAAAATGTGCTGCAGACTGCGATGATCTGTGAATACCTCACACTTGACACCATAAAGGTAGTGTCTCCAGATTTTCAATGCAAAAACCACCGCTGCCAACTCTAAATCGTGAGTCGGGTAATTCCTCTCATGCACCTTCAACTGCCTGGATGCATAGGCTATCACATTCCTATACTACATCAATACAGCACCCAAACCAGAATGTAAAGCATCACAGAAAACAACAAAGTCTTTACCTTCAACCGGTAAGGACAAAATAGGGGTTGTGGTCAAAAGTGTCTTTAGCTTTTGGAAGCTCTCCTCGCACTTGTCGGACCACACGAACGATACTTCCTTCTATGTCAGCATGGTCAGGTGAGTAGCAATAGAAGCAAAATTCTTAGCAAAACCTCTGGTAGTACCCCGCGAGCCCAACAAAACTACTCACCTCGGTCATAGAGCTAGGCCGAACCCAACTCTTGACTGCCTCAATTTTCTGGGGATCCATAATCACCCCTTTTTCTGACACTACATGCCCCAAGAATGACACAGAAGTCAACCAAAACTCGCACTTAGTGAATTTTGCATAAAGCTTTTGGTGCCTCAAGATATCCAGCACAATACGAAGATGATTAGCATGCTCATCCCTACTCTTAGAGTAGATCAAGATGTCATTGATGAACACGATAATGAAAGAATCTAAGTAGGACTTAAACACCCCATTCATCAAATTCATGAATGCTGCCGACCCATTGGTCAAACCAAATGACATTACTAGAAAGTCACCCATACCGAGTCTGAAAAGCAGTCTTTGAAATGTCCTCAGGTCTAATCTTTAGCTGATGGTACCCCGACCTCAAGTCAATTTTTGAGAACACTGATGCACCCTGAAGCTGGTCAAAAAAATCATCTATACGGGGTAGAGGGTACTTATTCTAGATGGTCACCTTGTTCAACTGCCTATAGTCTATGTACATCCCAATACTACCGTCCTTTTTCTTTACAAATAAGACCGAAGCACCCCAAGGCGAAGCACGGGGATGTATAAATCCCTTATCTAGGAGTTCCTGCCGCTTAGTCTTAAGTTCCCTTAACTTTGCTGGAGCCATACGATACGGAGGAATGGAAATGAGACGAGTTTTTGGCTCCAAATCAATACAAAATTCTATGTCTCTGTCCAGAGGCATACCATACATGTCCTCTAGAAACACCTCTAAAAATTTAGAAACCACTGGAACTGACTCAATAGGAGGAAACTCCACACTATAATCTTGGAGATGAGCCAAGAAGGCTAGACACCCCCTCCCCACTAGCTTTCTATCCCAGACAAATGATATTATCTTAACTAGATTAGGCTTGTACACACCTTCCCACTCTAGTCTATCCTTACCCAGAATTTCTAGAGCCACAGTCTTGGTGTTATAGTTCAACACAGCATGATAAGGAGATAGCCAGGTCATACCTAAGATAATATCAAAATCAGCCATATCCAGAATTACCAAGTCTACCCAAGTATGTAACCCCACAAACACAATAGAACAATCATGATATACATGAGTCACAACCACCGACTTTCCAACTGGGGTAGAAATATAGATAGGGGAATCAAGGATATCACAAGTCAAACCCAGCCCCAAAGCAAAACTCACAGACACATAAGAATATGTAGAACCTGGGTCAAATAATACCAAAGACATTTTATCACAGACAAGAATAGTACCTGTGATCACCACATCTGAGGCTTTCACCTCAGTCCTCTCTGGAAAAGCATAGCAATGAGCTCGATCATCAATCCGAGCAACTTCTCAGGCTGGCTGCGCCGCACCCCTGCCTGCGCCACTGTTCCCTTGGTCTCCCCAGCCTCCTTGAAAATTACCTTGCCCACCTTGTGGACGACCCCTAGCATTACCGCCTCTGCCTGCCGAAACCACTGCTCTAGTCTACTGCTGACCTTGGTTACCTGTCTGCCTATATGGACACTCCCTCTTAAAGTGGGCCAACTCACCACAATGGAAGCAACCATGGTCGAGAGTAGGTCCGCTAGCTGATGTATAGGACGCTCCCTGGCCTCTAGAAGCTGAAGACTCAGCTCCCTGATGACCACATGTAGTAGATAGCAGAGCTGACTGAATAGGATAGGCCGGATAAGCCTGCTGATGCTGTCCCCTGGAGTATGAACCACCATTGTTTCCCTAATTCCGAGGCATCTTGGCTAAAGCCTTATCCTGCCCCGCTTGCCTAAATCCCTCAATCTTCTTCACATACTTTGAGGGACCAGAAGAAGGATGAGTTTCTGAACTTGGAGTAGGGTAGCATGTCGGTCTCAGCTTATGAGGCTAAGTTCCATGCGTTGTCTCGTTTTGCTACACAAATGTTGGGTTACTAGGAGGAACAGGTCTGATTGTTTTTCCTAAAGCCCCATAGCCTCTCGAAGAAAGGTACGGACGTCTTCGTACCATTCCGCAAGATTCTACTAAACCTGTTTGGTACGACGAGATCAACGAACCTAGGATCTGATACCATCTTTGTCATGACCCAACCCGTCATGAGTGGCACCCACCCAACCCTCAGATGAGTGAACCAATAGAGTTCAAACCTTTCCTAGACTAACATCCTAAAACCAGCAAGCGAAAATTAAACTAGCAATCAAAACAAATAAAAAACTAATCATAATCATTATCCTGCGGAAAATCCCTCCTAGGAACTGAAAGTCATCGTACCAAACATCAATGCCAAATATCTGAATATGGGGATGCAACCCCAAAATATAAAAATGAAATAGATTTAGGCCCGAAACAATGGACTGAAACTCTAAGGACAACCCAAGGTAGCTCAAAACAAGCAGCTCACCCTTGAAAGTCAGATTCGCCGGTGTTAAATGCGATGTCGCATCTCAGTCGCTGGTAGATTTCCTGTACTCACCAAAGACAAGCAAGTGCAGTATCAGTACACCACCACTGTGTACTGGTAGGATCATCAGCCAGTTTTCAAGTAAACAACATATATAACAGTACCACCTATGCAAGTAAATATATGCAAAACATGCAGCAAGTATACAGGTCCTAGACTATAAGTCTCTACCTACCTTGTCCCAGCATGAAATCCATCTCTTACAGTTCTATACCACGAACATGAGCCATTAACTGTACTTTTCTGTCTAGCCTAGACCCACCCTGGAATCCCCTCTAGACACATACCAAAAGTAATGATTCCACCAGGCCTAAACCAAGACCAACACAACAGTTATACAAAGTTCCTGGCCACTCACGGACCACCAACAATAGCACCTTTTAAAAGACAACCTAGTCTACTCACGGAACCAATATCAAATATCACATTCAGTAAAACAACCTGGTCCACACACGGAACAAATATCAGCCAATGCAATACAATAATCAATGAACCAATGCAAGATGCAATAAAGTAAACCAGTACCAGGCGTGGTACCCGTGCCAACCAAGTGTTATACCCATACCAGGCGTGGTACCCGTGCCAGCCATTTGTTATACCCATAACAGGTGTGGTACCTGAGCTAACCGAATGTCAACAAACCACAGTAAATATATGATCACACACAACTTGTAAAACCAACAAATAAACACCGTTCAATCACAGACTGTAAACGAGAACCTAGACATTCCACACAACTTACCTAAGCAATGTAATACATACAATCACTTAGACATGAGTACATGAATATACATATTCACTGAAAATCATAAGCCATCACCTACCTCGAAATGTTCCAAGATCTATTCGACTCGAGCTTTCCCGTGTTCCGGATTCCCCTCTCATTCTTGGTCTAAAAACAACACACAGTACATACAATTAACATACAATGCATGCACATTACCCGAATTATACCAAATCCCCAAACCCCAGGCCACCCATGATCATCCTACCCTTTTGTCGGCCTTTCCCACCATTAATTCTCCTAGTTCTATCATTTTACGGATAAAACAGGGAATTAAACAACCTATGATCATAATAATGTACTTTAATCCATACCCAAGAATACACATGCTTGAAATCCCCTTCCTTCCCCAAATTCCACCATCCCTAGGTTATTCTAACCTTTTCCAAATTCCCTCCTAGCAATTCTACCGCATAGGAAACGTAATACAAAGATTGGGGGACGAAAACCTTACCTTGGGGAAGAATTTTGATGCAAAAAGCAAGAAAAATGCCTAGAATCGCCTAGCCCTTCTCCCAAAATAAAATTGTGAAAAACTGAATGTTTTGGGAGCTGTTTCTGCATTAAAATCCCGTTGGCCCGCTATAGCGGTCCCTGCTCTGCTATAGTGGTAGGCTGCCGCTATAGCGGTCTTAAGTAGGTTGACCGCCCTATGACTGCCGCTATAGCAGTAATATCCACCGCTATAGCAGTGGCCGCTATCACGCGCGGTTGCGCCCGTCATGGACAGAAGGTCCAGAAATTTCCCAATTTTGGCCATTTTACAACACACTTGCTTTCCATGACAACCCGAAACAACCCCTTCATGTCAAACGCTATTTCGGGAGTTCTACCTACCCAAATGCAATTCTGAAAAGTCCCCTAGACTCCTTTATGTCTTGGCTATGTGAAAAACTAGCTCAAAGCAAGACACAAAGACCAATCCTTACCCCGAATGCCCTAGACTCTACATCACTCCAAAACTGATCGAGGCTAGCTTAGCCTAGAATTTTAAACCCCCAAATCCAGAGTTTTCTAACTCTAAAACTTAGCATGATTGGACTACCCATAATGATGGACCCGGTTGTTACAATTAATGACCTGTTTGACCAACTTCAGGGTGCCAATTGTTTCTCTTAGATTGATCTCAGATTCGTTTATCATCAGCTCAGAGTTAGGGAGTATGACATTTTGAAGACAACCTTCAAAACTTGGTATGGTCACTATGAATTCGTGGTTATGTTTTTGAACTAACAAATACTCCTGCATATTTTATGGACATGATGAACATGGTATTCAAGAAGTACTTAGACATGTTCGTCATTATCTTTATAGATGACATTTTGGTCTACTCTCAGAGTAAGGAGGAGCATGTAGACCATTTGAGAGTTGTGTTGCAGATTCTCACGGATCGCTAGTTATTAAATAAGTTTAGCAAGCGTGAGTTTTGGTTGAAGTCAGTTGCATTTCTTGGTCATATTATGTCCAGTAAGGGCATTCAGGTAGATTCATAAAAAATAAAATTAGTAAAAAATTTACCTAGACCCACTTCTCCATCAGACATTAGAAGTTTTTTGGGTTTGACTGGGTATTATAGGAGGTTTGTTGAGGGGTTCTCATCTATTTCTGCCCTGTTGAACAAATTGACTCAGAAAAAGGTTAAGTTCTAGTGGTTTGATAGTGTGAAAGGAATTTTTAAGAATTGAAGACTCGATTGACTACGACCCCAGTTCTAAATTTGCCAGAGGGTTCAGATGGTTTTTTGGTTTATTATGATGCATCTAAAGTTTACCTTGGGTGTGTTTGGATGCAATATGGTACGATAATTTCTTATGCTTAAAGACAGATTACGATTCATGAGAAGAACT
This sequence comes from Jaltomata sinuosa, assembly GCA_003996215.1. Lineage (NCBI taxonomy): Eukaryota > Viridiplantae > Streptophyta > Magnoliopsida > Solanales > Solanaceae > Jaltomata > Jaltomata sinuosa. Next base: position 138,197 of record QJPP01000910.1, on the reverse strand, counting down.
ATCTGACTCATGATCTTGAACTAGCAGCGATAGTTTTTTCCTTGAAAATTTAGAGATACTACTTGTATGGTGTTCATGTAGATGTGTTCACAAATCACAAGAGCCTACAGTACGTGTTCACTCAAAATGAGTTGAATCTTTGACAGAGGAGGTGTCTTGATCTTCTTAAGGATTATGATATTAGTATGCTTTACCATTGGGGTAAGGCCCATGTAGTGACTGATGCTCTTAGCTGGTTGTCTATGAGTAGTGTGGCCCATAATAAAGATAAAAATAAGGGATTGGCTAGGGATGTCTATAGGCTTGCTCATCTAGGGGCTCGCCTTACAAATTCAGATGATGGTGGTATCATAATTCAGAATGGGTCAGAATCTTCATTAGTGGTTGAAGTGAAGAAGAAACAGGACAGTGATCCTGTCTTGCATCAGCTGAAAGATGTTGTCCACCAACAAAGAGTAGAGGTTTTCTTCCAGGGGGGAGATGGTGTGCTTCATTATCAGGGTCAATTATACCTTTCAGATGTAGATGAGTTGAGACAACGTATTTTGACAATGGCTCACAAATCTCGATATTCTATCCATCCAGGTTCCACCAAGATGTACTATGACCTACGGGAAGTCTATTGGTGGAATAGCATGAAGAGGAACATTACAGATTTTGTCACTAAGTGTCTAAACTGCCAGTGGGTGAAGATAGAACACTAGAGACCAGGAGGTATGATCCAGGATATCGGCCTTCCTAATTAAAAGTAGGAGGTGATTAATATAGACTTTGTCACGAGTTTACCTCGCACACGATGACAACACGATTTGATTTGGGTGATAGTAGATAGGATGACTAAATCAGTCACTTTTTGCCTGTCAAGACTACATGTTCAGTTGAGGACTATGTCAGACTCTACATCTGTGAGTTAATCAGATTGCATGGAGTTCCTTTGTCTATCATATCAGATAGGGGTACTCAGTTCTGAAAGTCTTTTCAAAAGGATCTTGGTACCCGAGTAGATCTCAACATAACATTTCATCCGCAGACATATGGTCAGGCAGAGAGTACCATCCAGACCTTAAATGACATGTTAAGGGTTTGTGTGATTTACTTCAAAGGTAATTTGGATGATCAATTACCTCATAGAGAATTTGCTTATAATAAAAACTTCCATTCCAGCATCCAGATGGCTCCTTATGAAAAACTTTATAGGCGAAGATGCATATCTCCTATTGGTTGATTTTAGGTAGATGAAGCTACATTGATAGGGCTAGATTCGATTCATGAAACTGTAACACCTCAAAAATTCTAAGCTAAAACCCAAACCGTTCTTCATAAGTTTCATGATCAATTCTCTAGTATGGGGAATGCTTTGAATGCAAGTCATGGTCATAAGGAACTTGTAGCACCAAGTTAAGTTGAAAGCTTCTTTACCGGTTGAGTTTTCGTATAAAATTTTACAAGAGTCAACTTCAACTGATAATTTCTCCTAGAAAATAAAGAGGTAGACGGCTCATGACCCACCAAATTATAGATATTTGAGTCTTCTTTGTAATTCCACCAATCGCTCATTAATTCGAGTCTAAAATAAAAATTTATGTGCAGTTTAGTAAAGTACTGTCAGTCTGAAAATGGGTGTGAATCACTTGTGGGCCGCGGATGCCCACTTACGACCGCAGGTCTAGCGCAGGTGGGTTCAGTGCTCCAAATTTTGGTTGACTTTTTGAAAAGAAGGTGCGAACCACCTGCGTGTCGCAAGTGCCAACTTGTGGGCTGCAAGTCTAGCGCAAGTGGGCTGATCAGAACCTTTTTAAGTTGGTTTTAATTTATTTATTTTATTCTTTGGCCATTCTTTCAAGACCTAGAACTTTTTTTCTCTCCTCCTCCTTCACTAAGGTAAGTCCTCTCAAGGATATTTAAATAATTCTAACTAGTTTCTATCATCTAATTGCAAATTGTTAATAGAAATCTTAACCCTTGACCATAAGGTTTTCAACAAACAAATTCAAGAACTTCAAGAAAAGATTTTTTGATCGTTCTTCATCAAGTTAGGATTCTTCCTTGAAGTTTTGAGAGCAATAAAGGTATGTGGGATTTCAATGAGAGTTTCCTTTTGCTCTTATGCCCAATACTTCATGAATTTTAGATTTACAACTTTATAATTTCTTGATCTAGGGTTTATACTCAATTATGCAAACGTTATAATTTCCAATCCCAACATGGTCCTCATGATAATTGATCTTGTTAAATACGTTCAAGCATGATTTACAAGCCTTGGATTTAGCTTAAAACTTTAACACATGATTCAAAAAGATTTAGCATGAGTTGACCTTATGGTCTCAAATTTAGTATGAGTTGAGTTCATGAGAAAGTTTTTCCTATAATTCATGATTTCCCCACTAGTTCGTAATTATGCATCAAACCTATGCTTTAAGGTTTCTTCACGAACTATTATATACTATATATTGATGGAATATGTTTTCAAATACATGATTTTCAGTATATGAATTATGACATAATATGGAGCTTAGGCCCACAACAGTAAATTTTATGATTTATATGACATCCTGATATGTCATCAATGCTTATGAACTATTTTTTTAAAAGTAAAATTTATGAGTAGTATGACAGCCAAATTTTCCATCCATGATTATGAATAGTTTTGATATTCAGATATGTCACATGATATGATATGAGCACTAGTATGTTTTAGGAGTGGTATTTAGCATCGAGCGGATGTGGGTCCAGTCAAATCCAAGTCACAGAACTACGTTTCTACCATAGGGTTTATTTTTCCCAAGTAGGCTCATGTAGTGAATTCACGTTAGTTATGGACATATACCCTTGTCAAGGTATATAGTGGCCTCCCAATGAGATGTATACGTTAGACTCTATATTGCTCGCATGGCTTATATCGGTTAAGAAAATCTCTCTATAAATATGATTTTAAACATAACAATTGTGCATGACTCACTATTTTTCAGTACAAACAAGATTAACTTATGACTATTTCGGATGATTCATTTTTTTCTTGTTGACTTTATGATAGTGTGAGTCATTGTGTATTATTTCTTACATATGCTTAATATGACTTGAGTATTTCACCATGATACTTGTTTTCAGCATGATTTTAAAATGCATACATGTTATTGCATATCTCACATGCTCAGTACATTCAAAGTACTGACCGCATACCTTTCTTTTGTGCTACATCCTATTATGATATAGGTTTTGGTGCTCAGACTCAGCCAACGCAGTTAGATATGCTCCATTACCAATTTAACTACGCTTATGGTAAGTCCTCATCATTCAAGGATGGTTTATTTTAGTTATAATTTATCAGACTCTATTTTAGTTTCAGATATTTAGAGTTAGCTGGGGACTTGTCCTAGTAACTCGTCAGGTTACTTAGAGGCTTTCAGACAGAGTTAGACAGTTTAGCTCATTGTTCAGTTTAGAACTTAATTAAAACTAAATGTCTTGTTTCAGTTATCCCAACTCTGTTCAATTATTCGGTTGCTCATCTATTCATGTTTAAGCTTCCGCATAGTTGTTCAGTGTATGTTTAGTGTCATGCTAGTACCATGGGTTAGCTTAGGACTACTCGTAGTGCTATGTACTGTATTGCTTCCAGGGTATAGACTCAGGTCATGAAAACTATGAAAAAGGTTCAACTGATTAGGGAAAGGTTGAAGACTACTTAGAGTTTTCAGAAGTCTTATGTAGTTGTGAGGAAAAGGGATCATAAGTTTTTCATTGATAATTGTGTGTTTTTGAAAGTCTCGCCCATGAAATGGGTGATTAGATTTGATAAAAACAGGAAGCTCAATCCCTAGTATACTGGTCCCTACAAAATTATGAGACATATTGGCCATGTGGCTTATGAGTTAGAGCTGTCAGTGGAGTTTGCAGTAGTGCATCCAGTATTTCATGTATCATTGTTGAAGAAATGCATTGGTGATCCAACACTTATGGTTCCTTTGGAGAGTGTTGGTGTGAAGGATAGTCTTTCTTATAAGGAGGTGTCAGTTGAATACTTGACAGGCAGGTTTGCAAGTTGAGAAATAAGGAGGTCACATCAGTAAAGATTTTGTGGAGAAATCAATTAGTTGAGGAAGCTACTTGGGAAGAAAAAGCAGATATGATGGCCAAGTATCCTCATTTATTCTCTCCTAGAACAGAGGCAGTTTGATGTAATGGTTTGCATCATATAGTTACTCTTTCTCAGTTTCATATCCTTTTCAGTTACTTGTGATTCCCAAGTATGCATTCATGCTCTATAAGTTTTAGTTGAGTCCCTACTCTTAGTTTGAAACAGTCATCAAGTTAGTCATTAAGTTTTAGTAATTAGTCAGACAGTATTATTAGTTGCCCCCTCTTCATTCCAGTCGTAGTCTTTATTCGAGGATGAATGATCCAAAGGGAGAGATATTGTACCACTCTAGATTTTAAATCGATGTCTAAACCAACACGTAGAGCTATTTTCCAGTGTTTTCAAGCTTCACAAGAGAGTTCACGACACATGGGGTAGCTCACAAACTGTGAGATCATCCGTAAGATCCATCCAGTGAGTCCCCTAATCTCCTTCAGCTTCATGAGTTGGTCCATGATCCGTGAAGAAGATCACGAACCTCCTAGACTCCATGATTTGGGTCATGACTCATGGTAGGTCCCACGATATGTGAACCCAATTGTGGGATAGGACTAAGACTGGCCGCCGAACCGGTACAGACCGGTACCATTCCGGTCCATTTCGGTACCGGTACCGGTCCGTACCGATCCGGTCTGTATCAGAATGGGACGGAATGGTACCCACCGGGTACCGAAATAGGATGGGTCCACCATTTCATACCAGGAAACTGGTATTGGTTCATACCTGTAGCAATTCGGTTCCAGCCTGGTTTGGTACGGTTAATCGATCAATGTTTTTAAATTCCATTTTTTTAATGTTACTAGCCGTTGGAGCCATTGGGTAACGGCTATTTCAGCCCCCCAACAGCTAGTTCCTCCCCCCCCCCCCAGGCCCCTCCAGCCCCCCCCCCCCCAGCACCCCCCAATAGCCCCTCTCCTTTTTTTCATTATAAATATCCCTCCCCTTTTAATTTTTTGTTCATTCATTCAACTCTCATTCTCTCTCAATTTTCATCTCTTAATATTTACAAATTCTATAATTATTGTTATTATTTTTCAAGTGAAGTATAATTTGGTCAATTTTGGAGGAGCAATCTTCTTCAAATTTCGATTATAATCGTCTGTTTTTACGGCAGACGTTTGGTACATTTGTTCCACTCTTTAGTCTTTTAATTTTTATTCTTGTTTATTAGTTGTGATTTGTAAATTTGTGATTTGTGAACTTGTGATTTATTTATTTTAATTTTCTAATTTTATATTTTATTATATTATGGATCCATCTCAAAAAAAATCTGGTAAAAAAGGTATTGTTTCAAAAGTAAATTTTTTTGTGAAAGGTAAAAAAAGTACTGGTTCTTCTAGTTCTTCTTTCTTCCCTGCTGTTCCTCAAATTAGATTTAATACAGATGAATTTACGCATGTTAATGAAACTAATTTTTCATTTACTACGGATGACCCTATTCCCAACGAAGCTTATGAAAGAATGTATAATAATTTTGAAGATGAATTAGATGAAGAAGTAGAATTGCATGAGGATAATGATTTAAAAGAAACTGATACACCGACTAGTCCCTTTATTGCCCCCGCCCCCACTATTCCCGAAGCTCCAACTCAGGATAATCCTCAAGGTGGAGCTAATCTTCCCCCTATTGCTCTGGTTAGGGGTAAGACCAAACCACAACGTCCTTTAAAATCAGTTGTGTGGAAATTTTATTTTTTAAATGAAGAAAAAACTGTGTCTACGTGTCATATTTGTAAGCAAACTTGGAAATATGTATCTGATGCTAGTGGAGATTCGACTGGGGGATTAAAATCTAATTTGGTTAGGAAACATCCGAGAGAGTGGAAAACATATCTAGCTACTCAAGGTGAAACTACTGGCTTTAGCGTTGGACCCTCTGTTAGCGGGTCAAACATGATTCAAACTTCACTAAATCCTTCAAACCCTGCTGGTCATATTTCACAACGGCCCTATAATAGGGACCGTGATCGTGAAAATTTTGCTAAAATGGTTGTTATTTGTGGTTTGCCTTTTAATTTTGGAGAACATGATGGTTTTATAAGATATATTTGGGATACATTTTATCCCAGTTTTGAAGGTATTACAAGAAGCATGGTAAAAAGAGATATTTTTGAATTTTATGAAAACCATATGCAATATCTTCGTAAATATTTTTATATGATGGATTGTAGGGCTTCTATTACCACTGATATGTGTCATAGTCCGAACGAATTTGATTATTTAACTGTTACTGCACATTGGATTGATTGTAAATGCATAATACAAAAAAAATTATCGCTTATAAAATTTGTGAACACAAAAAAACCGGTTCTTATATTGCTACAACTATATTAAAAATCTTACAACATTTTTATCTTAATGATAAAGTGATTAGTATTACTTTAGATAATGCTTCTGCTAATTTAAATGCTATGGGTATGCTAGAAGTTAGACTTTATCTAATTATTAAATATGCTTTTCATATCAAATGTGGTGCACATATATTAAATTTAGTTGTGAAAGATGGTATTATTAGGGTATTTGATAGTAGTATTGATAAAGTTGAAAATGTAATTTTTTGGATTTTTCATATGAATAATAATAGTAGAATTCAACAATATAAAGATTTTTGTAAATTGTGTGATGTTCCATTTTGAAAAGTTTCAGAGCATGTTAAAACTAGATGAATTTTTTTTTATGAAATGCTTGAAGTTGCTTATAAGTATAAATGGCTATGATGTTTAATAGTCATAATGCTTATCCTGATGATAAACTTGCGGACAGTGATTGAGATAAAGTAGATGCACTTAAACTCTTTTTAAAATCATTTTTTGATGCTACCAAAAAAATTTCTGGAACATATTATCCTACTATTAGTAAACTTTTAATACATATTTGGAATATTTCATGCCTTTTTGCTATCTATAAACAAAATTTATACTTTAATGATTCTATTGAAGCTATGATTAAAAAATTTAAAAAATATTTTTTTCCTATTCTCCAAATTTATTTATCTGCAATTCCTTTTAACCCGGAATATAAAGAACATGGTGTAAAATCTTTAGTTAGAGAAATTTATACTAATTTAAATATTTACCAAAAGAAACACCGAATTTAATAACATGTCAAAATAATATTAAAATTTGTGCTAAAGAAATGTATGACAAATATACTATGACCTTAGAAAATCTTGATCATGTCCCTCAAAGTTCTACATCGAGATCAGGTGTCCATGGTAAAGCAAAATCACAACTTGGTATTGATTTTTCTAATAAGTGTGAATTTTTTAAATATCTTGAACATGGTGCTGATAATATTCCAACTACGGATGACATACCATAGCTATTGAATTGGTGGAAATCTCGTGAAGAACACTTTCCAAAACTTAGCAAGATGGTGAGAGACGTACTAGTTATTCAAGGATCATCAGTTACTTCAGATCAAGCTTTCAGCGCGGCAAGATTTGAAATTGGAGACCATAGATATTCCTTAGAAGAAGACAATTTAGAGGTATCAGTGTTGTTTAGAGATTGGATCAACGCCTAGCGAAGAAACGTTGGAAGACCAAAGTTGCAAAAAGTAGCAGAACAAGCCGTAGATATCCTCATTGGATTTGATAGTGATGATGGTGCTGAACTTAAAGATCGTCAAGAAGCTTTACCAAGAATTGAAGTTGAAGAAGTTGAAACTTTACAAAGTTTAAAAGATAAATTTATAAATCTATACAACTATTAGTATTACATTCGAGGCTTAGTTGAAACAGAACCCTTCCTAGAAGGTGGCTGCGTAAATTAGGTGCGCTTAGTTGAAACAAAACCCTTCCTAGAAGGTGACTGCGTAAATTAGGTGCTTTACTAACAGTTGTAAATTGTAATATTAGTTTGAAATTTTGAATAAATTGAATTATTTTTTAATTTTTATCATTGTTTTATACTTTTATTCATTGCCTATATTTCTTATCATTATTTTATATTTTTATAGTTTTACACTTTTATTAGTAGTTTTTAAAACATAAACTAATAGACTTCAAAACATAAACTCATAAATTGAAAACTTAAAAAAAGAAAAAACTTTAAACAAACTAAAACACTTCAAATATATAACTTAAAAAAATATATATAAACTATAAACTTAATAAAATTTATAACTTATAAATTAAAAAACTTAAAAAAACAAAAACTTTAACCAAATAATAAACTTCAAATATAAGTTATATAAGTTATAAAATTTTAAAACATAAATAACTTTAAAGTTATAAGTTATCACTTGAAAATTAAGTTTGAAATTCAAAATTTAAAAATAAAAAAATAAATAAAAAAATAAGCCATTCCGGTAAACCGGTTCGGCCCATTCCGGTACTGTACCGGTATAATCCGGTTTGCACCGGAATGGGATGGAATTCGGATTCCACACCGGTTGTGTCGGTCCGATTCATTCTGGTACCTGTCACCATTCTGGTACTGGTCATACCGGTTCGATCCAGTACCGTTATGTTCAAGTCCGGCCATCCCATTTTGGTCTGGTGAGCAGTCTTAGATAGGACCATAGACATCAAAGTCTATGGATCAAATTAACGAGTCACCTCATTGATCTTGGGTCACTTCACGAATCGTGAGATGTGCTGTCTGACAAAAATTCCTGCATGTTTTAAATTTTAAGTTAGGGATAGTTTGGTCCTTTCTTTCTCTCAGGGATTTTCTCCCACATCATTTTAACTTTTTTTAGGTGGGATAAAAGGGAAAATTAATCAACTAATTCCTCATTCTCACAATTTAGAATTTTCTTGAGTCAGAAAAAAAGAATGAAGAATGCTCCCAGACTTCAAGCTTAGGATTCTTCTCCCAAGTCTCCACTCTAATCTCTAGTTCAGGATTCTTCAGTAATCAGGTATGTGGATGTTCAGTATGGTTTTCCTTTCACCCTTATGTCCAAAACTTCATATTTTTAGTGTAATTTTCATGAATTCTAGTGTAAGGTTTATATCTGTAATGATCGGGTTCGTCATTACGTGTAAACTTCTCGTGCCAAGTTTTGAGTTAGAAAACTTTCGAGTTTGGAATTTGGAAATTCTGGGATAGGCTAGTCTCGGAAGATTTCTGAGCGAGGTATGGTCTAGGGTAATCTGGGTTAGGATTGAGTAACATGTCTAGTATTTAGCTAGTTTTTCCATTAGCTAAGACATAAAGGATTTCGGGGGACTTTTTAGAAATGAATTCGGGTAAGTAGAACTCTCGATATGAAGGTTGACATGAAGGAGTTGTTCTAGAATATAGGGAATTAAGGTGTGTTATAAAATGGACTCTTTTGGGAGAAATTTTGAGTTTCTATCCCATGTCGAGCGTTGTCACTATGTCATAGCAGTGACAACTATAGCAGAAATATATTTGCTATAGAGGAAGTCAACTTTGGTCAGCACCGCCAAAGCGATCGATTCCGCTATGGCGGTGCTACTATAACAGTGTATGAACTGCTATAGTGGACTGAGTCAGGTTTTAATGCAGAAATTTCCCCAAAACGCTCAGTTTTTCCTCAAGAACATTTTGGAGAAGAGCAAGGGCAATTTTGGCAAACTTTACTCTATTTTTCACCATTTTTCATCCCAAAGTTAAGGATTTTACTCCCCTAACTTAATATTATGTTTCCGACGTAGTAGAGTTGCTAGTTTGGACTTGAAGGACGGTTTGGATTGACTTAGAAATGGTAAAATCCAGGGAAAGAGGGGATTCTAGGGCATAGAAGTTCTTGGGTCTTGAATATTATTGTTGGGTTATGATCAACTAGCCATAATTCTCTAAATGTATCCGTAAAAATAATAAACTTAGGTAAATTAATGGTGGGAAATCTCGAAAATGGGTGGAATGATCATAGTTTAGCCTGGAGATTGGGATTTTGCATAATCCAGGTAATTAGTAGGCCATATGGACTGATTTTAGTATCTTTTAATCATTTTTTTAGACCAAAAACAAGCAAAGGCTTCGGAACACGGAAAGGCTCCAGTCCAGTAGAGCTTTTTTGTAATTTGATGTAGGTGATGGTTACTATTTTCCCAATATGCAATTTGCATTCATGTACTATCGCTTAGTATTGTGTGAGTTTGCATGATTAGGGAACGAGATTATGAATGTCTAGCTATCATGTGTCAATTGTGTGAAATGAACTAGGTCTGATTGCTTGTTGGTTTGCAACTGTGATGTTGTTCATTATTTTATTGACTTGTTAGATTGTGTGTGATATTCGGGTGGCTCGGGTACCATGCTTGGTATGGGATATTTATTGGTTGGCTTGGGTACCATGTCTGATACAAGTTTTATAAATGGTTGGCTCGGGTATCATGCCTAGTACATGTTTATAATAGGTTTACTCAAGTACCACGCCTGATATGGGTTTGATTTACTTATATTAATTGTATTTCGTCGATGGTTTTATGAGTGGACCGAGTTATATTCTTGGATTGTGATTATTGCATATGGTCCATGAGATATTGGGTAATTATATTTAAATGTGCGGTTGGTCTTAGTGTAGACCGGGATTACATGTTGAACACATAGGTGGTGTCCTACGAATCCTTGGTGATCCGAGTTATATGAAAATGATATATGTTGAGTTAGCTCGGGGTCTTGTCCCAGTAACTTATCGTTATTAGTGGTAGAGTCTTTCAGACATAGTCAGACAGTGGTAGTTGTTAGCTTTTCTTAGAATGGTTGACTTTTAAGAAATCAGTTATAACACTTCTGTTTTGCCCATTTTTTATGTTTATGCTTCCGCCCAGTTATTAGAAATGCATATGTTCAGTATTATGCTAGTGCCAAGGGTTAGCTTTGGATCACCTTGGTTCCAAGTACTATGTCTTGTTCAGGGTGTAGACTAGAATCGTGACATACTTGATATCAGAGTCTCAGGTTCAAGAGTTCTAGGATGTCTAAAAAGCCGTATTTAATAGAGTTTTTCATGGGTGTGAAACGCGCCACACTTATGAGGGAGAGGCTGCAAGATATTTTAGGAAATTTCTCTTCTTTCATATTCTTTATGGTGCAATAGAGTTTAAATCTATTTATTGTCACACCCCGAGGCTACCCCCTACATGTAACACGGGACCTGGGACCATAAGTGCCCCAAGATAACCCTTGGTTATAGCATACTCAGTCAAATACAAGAACAACAACGGAAGCATGCTAAAGGAAATAGGCAACCATAACTAATAGGAACAAGGTCTAATAAATACCAAATCCAAACACAGAGTGCAAGACTATCTATGTCTGAAGCCTCTAAACTGTCATAAAGAGTTGATGGTACAAGACCTCAATTAACTCGGAAATCTAAAAGAAAGACAACAAAGTAACTAGAATAATACTAGTCCTCGAAGAATGAGGACTCACCAACAAGAGATAGATACTCGGCGTCGTCTAGCCATTGACCTGAGGGAGAGAACCCAAATCTGCATCATCAAGAGGATGCAGCGCAAGATATGCGTCAGTACTATAGGATGTACTGAATATGTGAGACATGCATAAATATGACAAAAATATACTTAAAACGTAATTAAAACCGAGTTCATGCATAAGGAAATATCATAAGTAAATCTCATAGTTTAAAGCTTAAAGCATAAAATAAAAAAGCATAAGTCTTAAATCTTTATACGAGAGTTTCTCTTAACTGACATAAACCATGATGAGCTACATGGAGTCCAGTGTCATACACCCACACCAAAAAAGATTGTCCTAATCGGCCAAAGTTAGAACCTTATCATATCAGGATCCTGTCATATGCCACAGAGGGCACCTACGGTGGCACGTAGTTCTGGGACTAAGGGCAATCTTACCCCGTCCAACTCGGTACTAAATACTACTCTCAAAACATATACATATAGCTCACATAAACTTGTGACATATCTAATGCCAATTATGTTTGAAAAGCATAAGGGTATATCTAATACCATGCAATTCACATAGCTTAGGTAGACATATCGAGATGCCAAACCTTTCATAAATCATAAGGACATATCTAATGCCATGCAATTCATACTTCAAAATCCTTAAAGCTTAGCATAGCTATAATTCAAAACATACTTTTCTTTCTAAATTCATAACTTGAAGAATTAGGCATGCAATTTCATAAATTAATAAATCAAAGTAAAAATCATAAGTTTTGGGCATAAGGGTGAAAGGAATTCCTTATTGAATACCCACATACCTTATTGAAGCTTGCTTGATCTAAGATAAAAAGAAATGGAGGCTTGAACTTGGAGATTGAAGGAGTTCTTTTCCTCTTTTGGTAGATGAATGAGGAATAATGAAAGATTTAGGCTAATAAGAGTAGAAACCCTAGTAAAAGTGGCCAAAATAACCTCACTTAAGAGTTAAAAGGGTGGGTAATTATAGAAATACCCATGGGATTTAATTAGAGAAAAGCTGTTAAAAATCTCGGCTTTAAGTTCCACGGGTCCCTTCCACAGACTGTAGAAGTAACCACGATTCGTGGATTGGACTCGTAGTTCTTGAGCCTAAAATTCAAGTTGCGGATCAGATTCTATGGTTTAAGAGGAAAACTCGTGGAAACTTCCACGAGTTGTAGAAACCTCTCATGGTTTCTAGGGAAATTGACCACTCTCTATCTGATTTTCACGGGTTGGTTCCACGACTCGTGAAAACATCCATGAATCGTGAAACTGACCCGTGGTTCTCAAACTTGAGGGTGGTCTACAGGACTGGAATCACGAGTCCCTTCCACGACTCATGGAACTATTCACGGCTCGTGGACTTGATCCGTGATCCCTGGAAGTTCAAAATTCTGCAAGTTTCTGAGTTTGAAAGTTGGATCGAATTTTGGGCTGTTACAATATCTCTTCCTTGGGATCATTCGTCCTCAAATAATGACTAAGTAAGGAAAACTGGAGAGAAAACAGCCCAACCAAGCATTAAAATACGAAAACTGAAGAATAAACATGAAAACTGAGCTTTTCAACTTAAAACATGACTAAACTAACTTTGAAAAATATGAATGCATGCTAAAATCATGAGGGGAAACTGATGGAATAGAATCGAAGGGACATATTATCACGACCCAACCCATCGTGAGTGGCACCCACCCAAACCCCGGATGAGCGAACCAACAGAGTTCCACCCTTTCCTAGACTAACAACCTAAAACCAGGAAGCATCAAAGTAAACTATCAATGAAAATAAGATCAACTACTCAAAATACTTATCATAATTAATAATCTGCGAAAACTCCCACCTAGGAACTGAAAGTCATCGTGCCAAACATCAATACCAAATCTAGAGTACGGGGATACAACCTCAAACAAAATAAGAATAGTTTTTAAGTCCGAACAAATGGACTAAAACCCTAATGATAATCCCAAGGCAGCTCGAATTGATAGCTCACCCTTAAAGATCGGAAACGTCGGTGCTAAATCTGAGGTCTCGTCTCAGCCGCTGGAAAATTTCCTTTACTCACCAAAAGAAAGACAAGTGTAGAATCAGTACACCACCACTGTGTACTGGTAGGATCATCAGCCAATATTCAATAAAACAGTATATAAATAGTACACAAAATCCAGTAACAACTATGGCAAACATGCAACAATATCACAGGCATCTCTAGACTACAGGTCTCTACCTAGATTGTTACCGCATGAATCCATCTCTTACAGTTCTATTCCACCAAAAAGAATAACCATAACCATACCTTACCGTCTAGCCCAGACCCACCATGGAATCCCCTCTAGATAACTACCATAAGAAGTGATTACCCAGCCTAAACCAAGACCAATTCTACAGTCATACAACAGTTTCTGGCCACTCAAGGACCACCAATCAATAACACTTTTCTATAACAATCCGGTCCACTCACGGAACCAATATCAAGTATCACATTCAGTAAAACAACCCGGTCCTCTCACAGAACCAATATCAACCAATGCAATACAATAATCAATGAAACAGTGCAAGAATGTAATAAAGTAAGCCCGTACCAAGCGTGGTTCCTGTGCAAACCGAATGTTATACCCATACCAGGCGTGGTACCCATGTCAACCATGTGTTATACCCATAACAAGTGTGGTACCCGAGCCAACCGAATGTCAACAACAACAGTCAATAGAATGAATGCACACCCCTTGTAAAGCCAACAAGTAAAAACCATTCAAATATAGACTGTAAACCGAACTTAGACATTCCACAAAAATCCCCTAAGCAATGTAATACACACAATTACTTAGACAACGAGTACAATGAATACACACATTCGCAAAAATACGAAAGCCATCACCTACCTAGAATATTCCAAGATCTATTCAACCCAAGCTTTCCCGTGTTCTGGATTCCGCTCACGTTCTTGGTCTAAAAATAACACATAATGCATACAATTAACATATAGGCCTGTACATTACCTGGATTATACCAAATCCCCAAACCCCAGGCCACCTATGATTATCCCACTCTTTTCCCGGGCTTTTCCACCATTAATTCTCCTAGTCTTATCATTTTTTACGGACAAAATAGGAAATTAAACAGTCTATGATCATTTTAACGTACCTAAATCAACACCCACGAACATACATGTTTGGAACCCCCTTCTTCCCCGAATTTCATCAACCCTAGGTCATTCGAACCTTTTTCAATTTCCCTCCTAGCAATTCTACCGCATAGGAAATGTAGTACAAAGTGTGGGGAACGAAAACCTTACCTTAGGAATAATTTTTGGAGGCGGAATGAAGAAAATTGCTTGAATTCGCCCAACCCTTCTCCAAAAATAAACTTGTGAAATTCTGATGTTTTGAGAGCTGTTTCTGCACTAAAAACCCGTTGGCCCGCTATAGCAGTCCCCGCTCCACTATAGCGGTCCCGCTATAGCGGTCTTAAGTGAGTTGACCGCCCCTTGACCGCCGCTATAGCGGTAATTTCTACCGCTATAGCGATGGCCTCTATCACGCGTGACAGCGCTCGTCATGGGCAAAAAGTCCATAAATTTGCCTGTTTTGGCCATTTCACAACACACTTGGTTCCCCTGATGTCTCAAAACAACCCTTTCACGTAACGTGATTCCGGGAGTTCACTTACCCAAATTTTATTCCAAAAAGTCCCCCGGACTCCTTTATGTCTTGGCTACGTGGAACACTAGCTCAATCCAAGACACGTAAAACCATTTTTACCCGGATTTCCCTAGACTCTACCTCGCTCCAAAATTGACCAAGGCTAGCCTAGCCCAGAATTTCAAACTCTTAAACCCGAAGTTTTCTAACTCTAAAACTTGGAACGATTGAACTACCCATAACGATGGACCCGGTTGTCACAACAAATACGAATTTACCCATCATTCATCCCCAAACAATCAAACCCAAAATTACAGAAATAAAAGAAAGGAAGTGTAGTACCTGAATCCTCAAACAATTGAGGGTACTTGTCCCGCATATCCTTCTCGATTTCCTGAGTGGCTTTCTTAACCGGACGATACTTCCACTGAACCTTCACCATATCAATCACCTTTGTCCTCAACCTTCGGATATCCTGAGCAAGAATCAAGACCGGTTCCACCTCATAATGAAGATCCTTATTAAAAAGTACCTCATCCCACTTGATGATGTAGTCCCCATCCCCATGGTATCGCTTGAGCATGGATACATGGAATATCGGATGGACGCCCGATAAACTAGGTGGCAGAGCTAACTTGTAAGCCACTGGCCCCACCATCTCAAGAACCTCAAATGGACCGATAAACCGAGGGCTAATCTTGCCCTTCTTACCAAACCGCATAACCCCTTTCATTGGTGAAACTTTTAGCAATACTTGTTCACCAACCTGAAAGTCCATGTCCCGGACCTTACGATCTGTATACTCCTTCTATCTACTTTGAGAAGCCAATAACTTGGTCTGTATGCCCCTTACTTTTTCCTGCGCTTCCTTTACTAAGTTTATGCCCAGAGGCTTCACATCACATTCCTCAAACCACCCAACCGGTGATCTATAGTTTCTCCCATACAGGGCCTCGAACGGTGCCATATCAATACTAGAGTGGTAGCTGTTCTTGTACCAGAATTTGCACAATGGTATAAACTGGTCCCAATGACCACCGAAGTCTATTACACATGCTCACGACATATCTTCTAATACCTGAATCGTTCTCTCTGACTGGCCATCAGTCTGAGGATGGAAGGTTGAGTTAAAGGTGAGTTGTGTACCGAACTCTTCATGTAACTTGCCCCAGAACTTAGAAGTAAACTGCGTACCCCTGTCTAAAATAATAGACAATGGTACCCCATACATTCTTACAATCTCCTTCACGTAGATCTTGGCCAACTGCTGCAAATTGTAATCTACCCTGACCAGAATGAAATGAGCGTACTTGGTCAGCCTGTCAACAATGACCCAAATTGAGTCATACTTCCCCAATGTCTTGGGAAGACTCACTACAAAATTCATGGCTATCCTTTCCCACTTCCACTCTGGAATTGGCATTCTCTAAAGTAGTCCTATAGGTCTCTAATGTTCATATTTTACCTGTTGGAAATTCTGGCATTTGGACACAAAATCAACTATGTCTCTTTTCATCTCGGTCCACCAGTAACGCTGCCTCAAGTTCCTGTACATTTTGGTTACACCCGGATGGATCGAGTACCGCAAAACATGAGCTCCTATCAGAATTTTCAGAATCATATCATTAACTCGAGGAACACAAATCCTCTCCCTGAAATGCAATACACCACCAGAGTCTAACATGACATCTCTGGACTCCTCGGATATCACTTTACTCCGCAACTTGCCCAGTTTCGGATCCTAAAACTGTTTTTCCTTTATTTCTTCTATGAAGGTGGCCTTGACCTCAATGCTGGCCAACAACCCGCCTTGGTCTGAGACACGCAAGTGCATGAACTTGGCCTACAGAGCCTTAATTTCCTTAGCTAGCGGTCGTTTGGACACCCCCAAACAAGCCAAGCTACCCATGCTAATAGTTTTTCGGCTCAATGCGTCTGCCACTACATTAGCCTTACACGGATGGTACTGAATGGTCACATCATAATATTTCAATAACTCCATCCACCTTCTCTGTCTCAGATTCAAATCCTTCTAAGTGAAAAAGTGTTGCAGACTGTGATGATCTGTGAATACTTCACACTTGACACCATAAAGGTAGTGTCTCCAGATTTTCAAAGCAAAAACCACCGCTGCCAACTCTAAATCATGAGTCGGGTAATTCCTCTCATGCACCTTCAACTGCCTGGATGCATAGGCTATCACATTCCTATCCTGCATCAACACAGCACCCAAACCAGAATGTGAAGCATCACAATAAACAATAAAGTCTTTACCTTCAATCGGCAAGGACAATATAGGAGCCGTGGTCAAAAGTGTCTTGAGCTTTTGGAAGATCTCCTCGCACTTGTCGGACCACACAAATGGTACCTCCTTCTGTGTCAGCCTGGTTAGGTGAGTAGAAATAGAAGCAAAGTCCTTCACAAACCTCCAGTAGTACCCCGCGAGCCCAACAAAACTTCTCACCTCTGTCACAGAGCTAGGTCGGACCCAACTCTTAACTGCCTTAATTTTCTGGGGATCCACCATCACCCCTTTTTTCTGACACCACATGCCCCAAAAATGCCACAGAATACAACCAAAACTCACACTTAGTGAATTTTGCATAAAGCTTTTGGCGCCTCAAGATGTCCATCACAATGCGAAGATGATTAGCATGCTCCTCCCTACTCTTAGAGTAGATCAAAATATCGTCAACGAACATGATAACAAAAGAATCCAAGTAGGACTTAAACACCCCATTTATCAAACTCATGAATGTTGCCGGCGCATTGGTCAAACCAAACAATATTACTAGAAACACGTAATGTCTATACTGAGTACGAAAAATAGTTTTCGGGATATCCTCAGGCCTAATCTTTAGCTGATGGTACCCTGACCTCAACTCGATTTTCGAAAACACTGATGCACCCTAAAGCTGGTCAAACAAATCATTTATCCGGGGTAATTGATACTTATTCCGGATGGTCACCTTATTCAACTGTCTGTATTCTATGCACATCTGTATACTACCATTCTTTTTTTTCACAAACAAAACTGGAGCCCCCCAAGGTGAAGCACTGGGACGTATAAATCCCTTATCTAGGAGTTCCTGCAGCTGAGTCTTAAGTTTCCTTAACTCTGCCGGAGCCATTCTATACGGAGGAATAGGGATGGGATGAGTGCCTGGCTCCAAATCAATACAAAAATCTATATCCCTGTCTGGAGGCATACCAGGCAAATCCGCTGGAAACACCTCTACAAACTTGGACACCACCAGAACTGACTCAATAGAAGGGGACTCCACACTATCATCCCGGAGATGAGCCAAGAAGGCTAGACACCCCCTTCCCACTAGCTTTCTATCCCAATCAAACGATTATATCTTAACTGGCTTAGGCCTGTATAGACCTTCCCACTCTAATTTATCCTTACCCAGAATTTCTAGAGTCACAGTTTTGGTGTTACAGTTCAACACAGCATGATAAAGAGATAGCTAGGTCATACCCAAGATAATATCAAAATAATCCATATCAAGAATTACTAAGTCTACCCAAGTACGTAGCCCCACAAATACCACAGAACAATCACGATACACATGAGTCACAATCACCAACTCTCCAACCGGGGTAGATACATCGATAGGGGAATCAAGGATAACGCAATTCAGATTCAGACCCAAAGCAAAACTAATAGACATATAAGAATATGTAGATCCTAGGTCAAATAATACTGAGGCCATTTTATCACAGACAAGAATAGTACCTGTGATCACCGTATCTGAGGCTTCCGCCTCAGTCCTTCCTGTAAAAGCATAGCAATATGCTCGATCATCAATCTGGGCAACTTCCCGGGCCGACTGCGCTGCACCCCTACCTTCGCCGCCGTTCCCTCAGTCTCTCTGGCCTCCCTGGAAATTACCTATCCCACCCGGTGGATGACCCCTAGAATTACCACCTCTGCCTGCCAGGACCACTGCTCTAGTCTGCTGCTGACCCTGATTACCTGCCTGCCTATGTGGACACTCTCTCTTAAAGTGGCCCAACTTACCACAATGGAAGCAACAACGGTCCAAAGTAGGCCTGCTAGCTGATGTATAAGATTTCCCCTGGCCTCTTGGAGCTGAAGACTGAGCTCCCTGATGACCACATGTAGTAGCTGGCAGAGATGACTGAATAGGACGGGCCGAGTAAGCCTGTTGATGCTGGCCTCTCGAGTATGAACCACCAAAATTTCCCTCATTCCGGGGCCTTTTGGCTAAAGCCTTAGCCTGCACCGCTTGCCTAACTCCCTCAATCTTCTTCACATAGTCCACCACATCATTAAAACCCTTCCCTGAAGAATTCATATGCACTGTCAGTACCTGTAGATCATTATTAAGACCCTTGACAAACAACCGGACCCGTTCCTCCTCGGAACCCAACATCTGTGTAGAAAAACGAGATAACACATGAAACTTAGCCTCATAATCTGAGACCGACATACCACCCTGCTCCAAGTTAAGAAACACATCCTTCTTCTGATCCCTCAAAGTACGGGGAACGTACTTCTCTAGAAATAAGGCATGGAACTGCTCCCAAGTTAGAGGAAGTAAGATAGATGACTGACACTCAACATGAGACCTCCACCACTTCTTGGCATCACCCTGCAGCTGAAAAGTGACAAATTCCACCCCATGCTGACGTACAATACCCAACTTGTGCAACCTCTCATGGCAATACAGGATGAACTCATAGGCATCCTCCTTGTTTGTACTCTAAAACATCGGAGGTTTCAGCTTAAGGAACTTAGTCAGCATCTCATGCTCATTACCTGTCATCACTAGGCCTAACATTGGCCTGAGAAGATCGTTTGTGCCTGAAGCTGCATCCATCCTTGGTGTAGTAGTAACTGTCGGCTGAGTATCCAAGGCCTGATTCGCATAAGCGGCAGGTATGGCTCCAACACCAACCAACCCACTCAAAATATCCCACGCCTTCCTGAAAGCCTCTGGTGTCATATTAGGAAGGTCTGCACCCCCAACCGGTGCCGCCTCTTCCTGAGCGCCTCCATCTTCTACCACTACTTCTTCTAAATCCACAGCCACAGGGTCCTGAGGTGGGGGAGTGGTTACCTCACGTGCAGTAGCAGCATCTCGAGCTCCACCCCTGGTGGGTGCCGCCTCAGCTCATCCCCTGCCCCTTCCCCTACCTCTGCTGTGAACTTCCAGGCCCACTGCTGGGACCGCTGGCCTTGCCCCATTATTCTTTGTAGTGACCATCTGCGGACAGAAGAGTGAATGAGGTTAGATACCAATTCGTATCACCAGATACCAATTGGAATCGAGTTATAGCACGAAGGAAAAGAAGGAAGGGATAGTTTTTCCTAAAGCCCCATAGCCTCTTGAAGAAAAGTACGGACGTCTCCGCACCATTCTGCAAGACTCTACTAGAACTGTTTGGTATAACGAGATCAACGAACCTAGGCTATGATACCATCTTTGTCATGACTCAACCCGTCGTGAGTGGCACCCACCCAACCCCCGAATGAGCGAAATAATAGAGTTCCACCCTTGCCTAGACTAATAGCCTAAAACCAGCAAGCATCAAAGTAAACTAGCAATGAAAATAAGATCAACTACTCAAAATACTTATCATAATTAATAATCTGCGGAAAATTCCAGCTAGGAACTGAAAGTCATCATACCAAACATCAATACCAAATCTAGAGTACGGGGATGCAACCCCAAACAAAATAAGAATAGTTTTTAAGTCCGAACAAATGGACTAAAACTCTAATGATAATCTCAAGGTAGCTCGAATCGATAGCTCACCCTTGAAGATCGAAAACGACTATGCTAAATTTGAGTTCTCATCTCAGCCACTGGAAGATTTCCTATACTCACCAAAAGAAAGACAAGTGCAGTATCTGTACACCACCACTGTATACTGGTAGGATCATCAGCCAGTATTCAAGAAAATAGTATATAAATAATACACAAAATCTAGTAACAAGAATAGAAAACATGCAACAATATCACAGGCATCTTTAGACTACAGGTCTCTACCTAGCTTGTTACCGCATGAATCCATCTCTTACAGGTCTATTCCACCAACAAGAATAACCATAACCACACCTTACCGTCTAGCCCGGACCCACCCTGAAATCCCCTCTAGACAACTACCACAAGAAGTGATTACCCGGCCTAAACCAAGACCAATTCAACAGTCATACAACAATTCCCGGCCACTCAAGGACCACCAATCAATAACACTTTTCGATAAAAACCCGGTCCACTCACGGAACTAATATCAAGTATCATATTTAGTAAAACAACTCGGTCCTCTCACGGAACCAATATCAACCAATGCAATACAATAATCAATGAAACAGTGCAAGAATGCAATGAAGTAAACTCATACCAAGCGTGGTACCTGTGCCAACCATGTGTTATACCCGTACCAGGTGTGGTACCTGAGCCAACCGAATTTCAACAACAATATTCAATAGAAAGAATGCACACCCCTTGTAAAGCCAACAATTAAAAACCATTCAAATATAAACTGTAAACCAAACTTAGACATTCCACACAAATCCCTTAAGCAATGTAATACACACAATTACTTAGACAACGATTACAATGAATATACATATTCACAGAAATACGAAAGCCATCACCTACCTAGAATGCTCCAAACTTTATTCAACCTGAGCTTTCCCGTGTTCCTGATTCCTCTAACGATCTTGGTCTAAAAATAACACATAATGCATACAATTAACATACATGCCTGTACATTACCCGAATTATACCAAATCCCCAAACCCCAGGCCACCCATGATCATCCCACCCTTTTTCCGGGCCTTTCCACTGTTAATTCTCCTAGTCTTATCATTTTTTATAGACAAAACAAGAAATTAAACAGTCTATGATCATTTTAACGTACCTAAATCAACACCCAAGAACATACATGTTTGGAACCCCCTTCTTCCCCGAATTTCATCATCCCTAGGTCATTCCAACCTTCCCCAATATCCCTCCTAGCAATTCTACCACATATGAAACGTAGTACAAAGTATGGGAAACAAAAACCTTACCTTAGAAATGATTTTTGGCGGAGGAATGAAGAAAATTGCTTGAATTCGCCCAGCCCTTCTCCCAAAACAAACTTGTGTCTGATGTTTTGAGAGCTAATTTTGCATTAAAAACCCGTCAACCCACTAAAGAGGTCCGCCCTCCATTATAGCGGTCCCCGCTCTACTATAGCGGTCCCGCTATAGCAGTCATCTACTGCTATAGCTGTCTTAAGTGAGTTGACCGCCCCTTGACCGCCACTATAGCGGTAATTTCTACCGCTATAGTAGTGGCCGCTATCACGTGTGACATCGCTCATCACGGGCAGAAAGTCCATAAATTTTCTAGTTTTGGCTATTTCACAACACACTTGGTTCCCTTGACGTCCTGAAACAACCCTTTCACGTCAAATGTGATTCTGGGAGTTCTACTTACTCAAATTTGATTCCGAAAAGTCCCCCGGACTTCTTTATGTCTTGGCTACATGGAAAACTAGCTCAATCCAAGACACTTAAACTCATTTTTACCCGGATTTCCCTAGACTCTACCTCGCTCCAAAATCGGCCGAGGCTAGCCTTGCCCAGACTTTCAAACTCCCAAACTCGGAATTTTCTAACTCTAAAACTTAGCACGATTGAACTACCATAATGATGGACCCAGTTGTTATAACAGATACCAATTTACCCATTTTTAATCCCTGAATGATCAAACCCAAAATTACAGATACAAAAAGAAGAAAGTGTAGTACCTGAATCCTCAAACAATTGAGGGTACTTGTCCCGTATGTCCTTCTCGGTTTTCCAAGTGGCTTCCTCAACCGGACGATGCTTCCACTGAACCTTCACCGTATCAATCAGCCTTTTCCTCAACCTCCGGACATCCCGAGCAAGAATCAAGACCAGTTCCTCCTTATAATGAAGATCCTTATCAAAAGTACTTCATCCCACTTGATGATGTAGTCCCCATTCCCATGGTATCACTTGATCATGGATACATGGAATACCGGATAGACGCCGAACAAACTAGCTGGCAGTGCTAACTTGTAAGCCACTGGCCCCACCATCTCAAGAACCTCAAATTTACCGATAAACCGAGGGCTAAGCTTGCCCTTCTTACCAAAACACATAACCCCTTTCATTGGTGACACTTTTAGCAATACTTGTTCACCAACCTGAAAGTCCATGTCCCGGACCTTACGATCTTCATACTCCTTCTGCCTGCTTTGAGCAGCCAATAATTTGGTATGTATGCCCCTTACTTTTTCCTGCGCTTCCTTCACTATGTCTACGCCCAGAGGCTTCACATCACCTTCCTCAAACCACCCAACTGGTGATCTATAGTTTCTCCCATACAGGGCCTCGAACAGTGCTATATCGATACTGGAGTGGTAGTTGTTGTTGTACAAAAATTCGCACAATGGTAGAAACTGGTCCCAATGACCACCAAAGTCTATTACATATGTTCTCAGCATGTCCTCCAATACCTGAATCGTCCTCTCCGACTGACCATCAGTCTGAGGATGGAAGGTTGTGTTAAAGGTGAGTTGTGTACCCAACTCTTTATGTCACATGCCCCAGAACATAGAAGTAAACTATGTACCCCTATCTGAAATGATGGACAGTGGTACCCCATGCAGTTTTACAATCTCCTTCACATAGATCTTGGCCAACTGCTGGGAATTGTAATCTACCCTGACCGGAATGAAATAATAGGACTTGGTCAACCTGTCAACAATGACCCAAATTGAGTCATACTTCCCCAATGTCTTGGGAAGACCCATCACGAAATCCATAGCTATCCTTTCCCACTTCCATTCTGGAATTTGCATTCTCTGAAGTAGTCCTGCAGGTCTCTGATGTTCATATTTTGCCTGCTGGCAATTCTGGCAATTGGACACAAAATCAACTATTTCTTTTTTCATCCCGGGCCACCAGTAATGCTGCCTCAAGTTCCTGTATGTTTTGGTTACACCCGGATGGATCGAGTACCGCGAACCATGAGCTTCTGTCAGAATTTTCGGAATCATATCATCAACCCGAGGAACACAAATCCTCTCCCTAAAATGCAATACACCACCAGAGTCTAACATGACATCTCTGGACTCCCCGGATATCACTTTACTCCGCAACTTGCCCAGTTTCGGATCCTAAAACTATTTTGCCTTTATTTCTTCTGTGAAGGTGGCCTTGACCTTAATGCTGGCCAACAACCCACCTTGGTATGAGACACCCAAGTGCATGAACTTGGCCTTCAGAGCCTGAATTTCCTTAGCTAGCGGTCATTTGGACACCCCCAAACAAGCCAAGCTACCCATGCTAATAGTTTTTCAGCTCAATGCGTCTGCCACCACATTAGCCTTACCCGGATGGTACTGAATGGTCAAATCATAATCTTTCAATAACTCCGTCCACCTTCTCTGCCACAGATACAAATCCTTCTGAGTGAAAATGTGATATAGACTGTGATGATCTGTGAATACTTCACACTTGACACCACAAAGGTAGTGTCTCCAGATTTTCAAAGAAAAAACCACCGCTGCCAACTCTAAATCGTGAGTCGGGTAATTCCTCTCATGCACCTTCAACTGCCTGGATGCATAGGCTATCACATTCCTATCCTGCATCAACACAACACCCAAACCAGAATGTGAAGCATCACAGTAAACAATAAAGTATTTATCTTCAACCGACAAGGACAATATATGAGTCGTGGTCAAAAGTGTCTTGAGCTTTTGGAAGCTTTCCTCGCACTTGTCGGACCACACAAATGGTACCTCCTTCTGTGTCAGCCTGGTTAGGTGAGTAGCAATAGAAGAAAAGTCCTTCATAAACCTCCGGTAGTACCCCGCGAGCCCAACTAAACTTCTCACCTCTGTCACAGAGCTAGGTCGGACCCAACTCTTAACTGCCTCAATTTTTTGGGGATCCAGCATCACCCCTTTTTCTGACACCACATGCCCAAAAAATGCCACAGAAGTCAACCAAAACTCACACTTAGTGAATTTTGCATAAAGCTTTTGGCGCCTCAAGATGTCCATCACAATGCGAAGATAATTAGCATGCTCCTCCCTACTCTTAAAGTAGATCAAAATATCGTCAATGAACACGATAATAAAAGAATCCAAGTAGGACTTAAACACCCCATTCATCAAACTCATGAATGTTGCCGGCGCATTGGTCAAACCAAATGACATTACTAAAAACTCATAATGACCATATCGAGTATGAAAAGCAGTTTTCGGAATATCCTCAGGCCTAATCTTTAGCTGATGGTACCCCAAACTCAAGTCGATTTTTGAAAACACTCGATGCACCCTGAAGCTGGTCAAACAAATCATCTATCCGAGGTAAATGATACTTATTCTGGATGGTCACCTTGTTCAATTGTTTGTAGTCTATGCACATCTGCATACTACCATCCTTCTTTTTCACAAACAAAACTGGAGCCCCCCAAGGTGAAGCACTGGGACGTGTAAATCCCTTATCTAGGAGTTCCTGCAGCTGAGTCTTAAGTTCCCTTAACTCTGCCAGAGACATTCTATATGGAGGAATAGAGATGGGACGAGTTCCTGGCTCTAAATCAATACAAAAATCTATATCCCTGTCCGAAGGCATACCAGGAAAATCCACTGGAAACACCTCTACAAATTCAGACACCACCAGAATTGACTCAATAGAAGGGAACTCCACACTATCATCCCAGAGATGAGCCAAGAAGGCTAGACACCCCCTTCCTACTAGCTTCTTAGCCTGAACAAACGATATTATCTTAACTGGTTTAGGCCTGTATACACCTTCCCACTCTAATTTATCCTTACCTGGAATTTCTAGAGTCACAGTTTTGGTGTTACAATTCAACACAGCATGATAAGGATATAGCTAGGTCATACCCAAGATAATATCAAAATCAGCCATATCCAAAATTACTAAGTCTACCCAAGTATGTAGCCCTACAAATACCACAGAATAATCACGATACACATGATTCACAATCACCGACTCTCCAATCAGGGTAGATACATGGATACGGGAATCAAGGATATCGCGTTTCAAATTCAGACCCAAAGCAAAACTAACAGACATATAAGAATATGTAGATCCTGGTCAAATAATACTGAGGCCATTTTATCACAGACAAGAATAGTACCTGTGATCACCGTATCTGAGGCATCCGCCTCAGTCCTTCCTGGAAAGCATAGCAATGTGCCTGATCATCAATCCGGGCAACTTTCTGGGCCGGCTATGCCGCACCCCTACCTGCGCTGTCGTTCCCTCGGTCTCCCCGACCTCCCTAGAAATTACCTCGCCCACCCTGTGGACGACCCCTAGCAAATACCATCTCCGCCTGCCGGGACCACTGCTCTAGTCTGTTGCTGACCCTAATTACCTGCCTTCTTATGTTGACACTCCCTCTTAAGGTGGCCCAACTCACCACAATGGAAGCAACCATGGTACAAAGTAAGCCTACTAGCTGATGTATAAGATGCCCCCTAGCCTCTAAGAGCTGAAGATTGAGCTCCCTGACGACCTCATGTAGTAGATGACAGAGTTGACTGAATAGGATGGGCCGAGTAAGCCTGTTGATGCTGGCCCCTGGAGTATGAACCACCAAAATTTCCCTAATTCCGGGGCCTTTTGGCTAAAGCCTTAGCCTGCCCGCTTGCCTAACTTCCTCAATCTTCTTCACATATTCCACCACATCATTAAAACCCTTCCCTGAAGAAGTCATATGCACTGTCAGTACCTACAGATCACTATTCAGACCCTTGATAAACAACTGGACCCATTCCTCCTCGGAACCCAATATCTGTGTAGCAAAACGAGACAACGTATGAAACTTATCCTCATAAGCTGAGACCGACATGCCACCCTGCTCCAAGATCAGAAACTCATCCTTCTTCCAATCCCTCAAAGTACGAGGAACGTACTTCTCTATAAACAAGGCATGGAACTGCTCCCAAGTCAGTGGAGGTAAGATAGATGATCGACACTCAACATGAGACCTCCACCACTGCTTGGCATCACCCTATAGCTGAAAAGTGACAAACTCCACCCTATGCTAACGTACAATACCTAACTTGTGAAACCTCTCATGGCAATCCAGGATGAACTCATAGGCATCCTTCTTGTTTGTACCCTGAAACATCAAAGGGTTCAGGTTAAGGAACTTAGTCAGCATCTCATGCTCATTTCCTGTCATCACTGGGCCTAACATTGGCCTGAGAAGATCGTTTGTGCCCGAAGCTGCATCCATCCTTGGTGTAGTAGTAACTGCCGACTGAGTATCCACGGCCTGATTTGCATAAGCGGCGGGTATGGCTCCAGCATAAACCAACCCACTCCAAATATCCCATGCCTGCCTGAAAGCCTCTAGTGTCATATTAGGAAGGCCTGCACACCCAACCAGTGCCGCCTCCTCCTGAGCTCCTTCATCTTCTACCACTACTTCTTTTACATTCGTAGCCACAGGGTCCTGAGGTAGGGGAGGGGTTACCTCACGTGCAGTAGTAGCAGCTCAAGCTCCACCCCTGGTGGGTGCGGCCCCAGCTCGTCCCCTTCTCCTTTCCCTACCTCTGCCGCGAACTATCGAGCCCGCTGCTAGGACCGCTGGCCTTACTCTGTTATTCCTTGTATAGACCATCTGCGGACAGAATAGTGAATGAGGTTAGATACCAATTCGTATCACCAGATACAAATTGGAATCGAGTTATAGCACGAATGAAAAAGAAGGAAGAGATAGTTTTTTGCTAAAGCCCCATAGCCTCTCAAAGAAAAGTACGGACGTCTCTGCACTATTCTGCAAGACTCTACTAGACCTGTTTGGTACAACGAGAACAACGAACCTAGGCTCTGATACCATCTTTAACACGACCCAACCCTTCGTGAGTGGCACCCACCCAACCCCCGAATGAGTGAACCAATAGATTTCCACCCATGCCTAGACTAACAGCCTAAAACCAGCAAGCATCAAAGTAAACTATCAATGAAAATAAGATCAACTACTCAAAATACTTATCATAATTAATAATCTGCGGAAAATCCCACCTAGGAACTGAAAGTCATCGTACCAAACATCAATACCAAATCTAGAGTACGGGGATGCAACCCCAAACAAAATAAGAATAGTTTTTAAGTCTGAACAAATGGACTAAAACTCTAATGATAATCCAAAGGTAGCTCGAATCGACAGTTCACTCATGAAGATCGAAAATGTCGGTGCTAAATCTGAGGTCTCGACTCAGCCGCTGGAATGTACTCACCAAAAGAAAGACAAGTGCAGTATCAGTACACCAACACTGTGTACTGGTAGGATCATCAGTCAGTATTCAAGAAAACAGTTTATAAATAGTACAAAAAATCCAGTAACAACTATGGCAAACATGCAACAATATCACAGGCATCTCTAGACTACAGGTCTCTACCTAGATTGTTACCGCATGAATCCATCTCTTACAGTTCTATTCCACCAAAAAGAATAACCATAACCACACCTTACCGTCTAGCCCAGACCCACCATGGAATCCCCTCTAGACAACTACAATAAGAAGTGATTACCCGACCTAAACCAAGACCAATTCAACAGTCATACAACAATTCCCGGCCACTCAAGGACCACCAATCAATAACACTTTTTGATAACAACCCGGTCCACTCACGGAACTAATATCAGGTATCATATTTAGTAAAACATCCCGGTCCTCTCACGGAACCAATATCAACCAATGCAATACAATAATCAATGAAATAGTGCAAGAATGCAATAAAGTAAACCCGTACCAGGAGTGGTACCCATGCCAACCGAATGTTATACCTGTACCAGGTGTGGTACCCATGCCAACCATGTGTTATACCCGTAAGAAGTGTGGTACCCGAGCCAACCGAATGTCAACAACAACAGTCAATAGAATGAATGCACACCCCTTGTAAAGCCACCAAGTAAAAACCATTCAAACATAGACTGTAAACCGAACTTAGACATTCCACAAAAATCCCCTAAGCAATGTAATGCACACAATTACTTAGACAACGAGTACAATGAATATACACATTCGCAAAAATACGAAAGCCATCACCTACCTCGAATGTTCCAAGCTCTATTCAACCCGAGCTTTCCCGTATTCTGGATTCCTCTCACTTTCTTGGTCTAAAATAACACATAATGCATACAATTAACATACAGGCCTGTACATTACCCAGATTATACCAAATCCCCAAACCCCAGGCCACCCATGATCATCCCACCCTTTTCCCGCGATTTTCCACCATTAATTCTCCTAGTCTTATCATTTTTTACAGACAAAATAGGAAATTTAACAGTCTGTGATCATTTTAACTTACCTAAATCAACACCCAAGAACATACATGTTTGGAACCCCCTTCTTCCCCAAATTTCATCATCCCTAGGTCATTCCAACCTTCCCCAATTTCCCTCCTACCAATTCTACCGCATAGGAAACGTAGTACAAAGAGTTGAGAATGAAAACCTTACCTTAGGAATAATTTTTGGCGGAGGAATGAAGAAAATTGCTTGAATTCGCCCAGCCCTTCTCCCAAAACAAACTTGAGAAATTCTGATGTCTTGAGAGCTATTTCTGCATTAAAAACCCATCGACTCGCTATAGCGGTCCCCGCTCCGCTATAGCGATCCCGCTATATCGATCATCTGCCGCTATAGCGGTCTTAAGTGAGTTGACTGCCCCTTGACCGCCGCTATAGCGGTAATTTCTACCGCTATAATGGTGGCTGCTATCGCATGTGACAGCACTCGTCACGGGCATAAAAGCCATAAATTTGTTAGTTTTGGTCATTTCAAAACACACTTTGTTCCCCCGATGTCCCAAAATAACCCTTTCACGTCAAATGCGATTTCGGGAGTTCTACTTATCCAAATTCGATTCCAAAAAGTCCCCCAGACTCCTTTATGTCTTAGCTACGTGGAAAACTAGCTCAATCCAAGACATCTAAACCCATTTTTATCCAGATTTCCCTAGACTCTACCTCACTCCAAAACCAATCGAGGCTAGCCTAGCCCAGAATTTCAAACTCCCAAACCTAGAGTTTTCTAACTCTAAAACTTGGCACGATTGAACTACCCGTAACGACGGACCCGATTGTTACACATATCAAGGAGGAAACTAATACCTCAAGCTGAAACTGGATCGGAAGGAAAGAGATAAGGGTACTTGGCTTTCATGGTTGCTTCTTCTTCCTAAGTAGCTCCCTCAACTAGCTGATTTCTCTAAAGGACCTTCACCGAAGTGACTTTTTTATTTCTCGACCTCCAAATCTGACGATCAAGAATCTCCATGGGAAATTCCTCACAAGAAAGGTTGTCCCTCACACCCACGTCCTTCAAAGGAACAATCAAGGTCGGATCACCAACACACTTCTTCAACAAGGAAATATGGAAAATTGAATGAATCGCTTTTAATTCTGTTGGCTAATCCAACTCATAAGCAACACTACCAACTCTCCTCAGAATCCTATAAGGACCTACATAGTGGGGACTAAGCTTTCTTTTCCTTCCAAACCTCATCACCCCCTTCATGGGTGACACCTTAAGAAAAACCTAATCATCAACCTCAAACTCCAACTCCCCTCTCCTCACATCTGCATATGATTTCTGACGACTCTAAGTGGTCTTCAACGTCTCCCTAATGATCTGAACCTTCTCCATAGTCTCATGAACAGAATCTGTACCAATCAAAGTTGTCTTACTTACCACAAATCAACCAATAGGAGATCTACACCTTTGCCTATAAAGAGCCTCATAAGGAGCCATCTAGATGCTAGAATGAAAATTGTTGTTGTAGGAAAACTCGATAAGAGGTAAGTGATCGTCCCAATTACCTTTGAAATCAATCACACAAGCTCTCAACATATCCTCTAAAGTCTAAATAGTATGCTCTGCCTGGCCATCCGTCTGAGGGTGAAAAGTTATGCTAAGCTTAACCTGAGTAACAAGACCACTCTGAAATGACTTCCACAACTGGGATATAAACTGAGTACCCCTATCAGAAATGATAGACAATGGAACACCATACAATCTGACTATCTCCCGAATGTAGAGTCTAGCATAATCATCTGCTGAATCCGTAGTCTTAACAACCAAGAAGTGGGATGACTTAGTCATCCTGTCGACAATCACCCAAATAGAATCATATTGCCTACGAGTATGAGGCAAACAAGTAATGAAGTCTATATTTATCGCTTCCCACTTCCAAGTAGTAAGATCCATATCCTGAGTCATGTCACCCGGTCGTTGATGCTCTACCTTCACTTGTTGACAATTGGGACACTTAGCCACAAACCTGCTATGTCCCTCTTCATGCCAGTCCACCAATAGACTTCCCGTAGGTCACGGTACATCTTGGCTGCACCGGGGTGAATAGAATACCTGGAGCTATGAGCCTCTATCAAAATCCACTATCTCAGCCCATCTATGTCAGGAACACACAATCGACCCTGATATCGAAGCACACCATCTCCCCCTTGGGAGAAAACCTCTACCCTTTACTGATGGACTGCACCCTTCAACTGGTGCAAAATAGGTGCAAAATAGGATTACGGTCTTGCTTTTCTTTCACTTCAGCTACCAAAGATAATTCGGAACCATTTTGAACAGTAACACCACCTTCTGTCGAATCCATAAGGTGAACTCTTAGTCGGGCAAGTCGTTGAAAATCTTTGGCCAATTCCTTCTTTCTGTCCTCAACCGAAAACACACTACCCATGGACAATCTACTAAGTGCATCCACCATAACATTAGCCTTACCCGGATGGTAAAGCATACTCATGTCATAATTCTTAAGAAGCTCAAGCCATCTCCTTTGATGAAGATTCAATTCCTTTTGAGTGAACACATACTGAAGACTCTTATGATCAATGAACATATCCACATGTACACCATACAAGTAGTGTCTCAAAATTTTCAAAGCAAAAACCAAGGCCGCCAACTCAAGATCATGAGTGGGGTAGTTCTTCTCATGAATCTTAAGTTGTCTCGAAGCATAAGCAATCACCTTACCACGCTGCATCAACACATAACCTAAACCAATCCTAGAAGCATTACAATATACAACAAAATCATCTAGGCCTTCGGGTAGAGCCAACACTAGAGATGTAGTCAATCTAGTCTTTAATTCCTGAAAGTTCTTCTCACACAGATCGGACCACTGAAATTTAACCTTCTTATGAGTCAACCGAGTAAAAGGGGCGGCAATGGAAGAAAATCCTCCATAAATCTCATGTAGTAACCAGCTAAACTCAAAAAGCTTCTAATATCCGACGGGGAAGTGGATCTAGGCCAGTTCTTTACTACCTCAATCTTTTAAGAATCAACTCAAATACCATCTCTAGTCACAATATGACCCAGAAAAGCAATAGACTACATTCAAAACTCATATTTTCTAAGCTTAGCAAATAACTGCCGATCCTTGAGAGTTTGTAACACCACTCTCAAATGGTATGCATGCTCCTCCTCACTTCGAGAATAGATAAGAATATCATCAATGAAAACAATCACAAACATATCCAAATACTGCTTGAACACACGGTTCATCAAATCCATAAAAGTTGTGAGATCATTCATTAGACCAAAAGACATAACCATAAATTCATAATGACCATACCGAGTTTTAAAGGTTGTCTTCGGAATGTCACACTCTCAAACACAAAGCTGATGATAACCAGATCTAAGGTCGATCTTGGAGAAGTAACTGGAACCCTGAAGCTGATCAAACAAGTCATCAATCCTAGGGATGGGATACTTATTCTTAATTGTGACCTTGTTCAACTGACAGTAGTCGATACACATTCTGAGGG
The DNA here is from genome assembly GCA_003996215.1 of Jaltomata sinuosa. Classification (NCBI taxonomy): domain Eukaryota; kingdom Viridiplantae; phylum Streptophyta; class Magnoliopsida; order Solanales; family Solanaceae; genus Jaltomata; species Jaltomata sinuosa. Next base: position 105,198 of record QJPP01000910.1, on the reverse strand, counting down.
AACCATCTTTCTTTTGCATGAATAAGACTGGAGCACCCCATGGAGAGATGTTGGGTCGAATAAAACCCTTATCAAGGAGGTTTTTCAACTGATCCTTCAATTCCTTAAGCTCCGTGGGAGCCATTCTATAGGGAGGAATAGAGATAGGATGTGTATCTGGAAGAAGATCTATTCCAACGTCAATATCCCGCTCAGGAGGGACTCTAGGTAAATCCTTGGGAAACACTTCAAGAAACTCATTCACAACAGGAACTGACTGGAGGGATGAGGTCTCGAACTCCGTGTCCATAACTCGAACTATATGATAGACATAACCCTTAGAAATCATCTTCCTACCCTTGAGATAAGATATGAAATGACCCTTCTAGGATGGAGGACTACCTTGCCACTCTAAGACAGGTTTATTCGGGAACTTGAAACTGATAACTCGAGTACGACAATCAACTAACGCATAACATGCATACAACCAATCCATACAGAGAATAACATCAAAATCAGTCATCTCTAACTCTACTAGATCTGTTGAAGTGACTCTATGAAGGACTGAGATAGGGCAATTTTGGTAGATTCTTTTGGCTAGGACTGACTCACCAACAGGAGTAGAAACACAAAAGGGCTCTAATTGCTAATCAGGACTAATTTTGAACTTTCAAGCAACATAAGGAGTCACAAAATATAAGGAGGAATCGAGGTCCAGTAAAGCATACACATCAAGAGAGAAGACTTTCAACATACCAGTAACAACGTATGGTGAACTCTCTTCATCCTGGCGTGAGGATATGGCATAAAGGCAAATCTAGCACTGACCGCCAGAACTAAAAGCAGTGCCCTGCTAGGCTAGTTGACCTCCTGGGGCTATTGGGGCAGACTGAGTCCTGCTACCTCTCTGTCCCTTCTTAGATGAGAGGCAATCCTTAATCTTGTGTTCAAACTGACCACACCTAAAGCATCCACCTGAACCAACTAAACACTCACCAGGATGACTTTTACCACACTTTTTGCAAGAAGGGTAAGGAGTCCCCTTTGCAACACGCCCCTGCAAATAGGAACCAAATCCTCTACCCATTTGATCAAGACGAAGCCTAGGGGCTGGGTAGAAGCACTAGCTGAAGAATGAACGGGCCCTGATGACTTCTTCTTAAACAAAGAGAGATATCTGCCTCCAGACCTTTGATGGCCAAAACTTGAACCATCTGATCTAACCCTCTTGTTCTCCCTTGCCATCTCCCTCAACTTGTCTCCTCGATCTATTGGGCATGAGTCATAAGCCGAGAAATATACATGTCACCCAAAAGCATCATGCACCTACACTCCTCTTTCACCAAATTTGATACTCCATAAACATATTTACTCATCTCATCCCATGGGTCAGCCTCCACGGAAGGAAAATACCTAGAAAGTTGGGTGAACTTCAACCCGTACTCCTAAACCGTCATAAAACTTTGCTTCTAATTCACGAACTCTTTGGCCTTAGCTTGCCTCAACTCCCTCGGGAAAAACCGGCCAATAAAAGCCTTCTCAAAACATTCCCAAGTCATAGAGACCACATCCCTAGCCCTAGCATCTTTTCATTGAGTAAATCAAATATGAGCCACACCCTTGAGTTGATAGGAAGCTAGCTCAACACCCTCGACACCAACAACTTGCATCATACCAAAGATTTTCTTTACCTCATCCAAGAAATTTTGTGGATCCTCACCAACTTTTGAACCTCAGAACTCAGGTGGGTTCATACGAATGAAGTCTCAGACTCGGGTCACTACTCCACCTTGAGGGTGGATGGGGATAAGATCCTGTTGATTGGCGTGGGCGGCCATAGTCTAAGCTAGCATATGGATAGCATTCTTGAACTCTACATTTGTGACCTCAGGGTCTGGAATCGGAGGATTTGCTTTTCGGGCATTGGCCCGGTGAGGAGGCATAATCTGAAACAAATAAAGAATGGATTAGAGGGTTAATAAAGTTAAACTCTATCACACGATATTGATCAAGAAAGAAGTGAAGTTGTTTCCTAAGACACCTCATAGCTTCTCTCTAATAAGTGTGGCGCGCTTCACACATAAGAAAGAGACTCTACTCGATGTGGCTTTCAGACCACCCTATGACTCTTGAACCTGAGGCTCTGATACCAAGTTTATCATGGCAAGAGGCTATCCCCTAGACGTAACCCGGGACCCGAGACCATAAGTGCCCTAAGTTAACCCTTGGTCTAGCATACTCAGTCAAATACAAGAACAATAGCGGAAGCAAGCTAAAGGAAATAGGCAACCATAACTAATAGGAACAAGGTCTAATAAATACAAAATCCAAACAAGGAGTGAAAGACTAGCTATGTCTGAAGCCTCTAAACTGTCATAAAAAGTTGATGGGATAAGACCCGGACTAACTAAAAAATCTGAAAGGAAGACAACAAAGTAACTAGAATAATACTAGTCCTCGAAGGATGAGGACTCACTAACAAGAGCTGGATACCCAGCGTTGTCTAACCACAGGCCTAAGAGAGAGAACCTGAATCTGCATCATCAAGAGGATGCATCGCAAGATATGCGTCAGTACTATAGGATGTACTGAATATGTGAGATATGCATAAATATGATTAAAAACATACTTAAATTATGCCATGACCCAACTACTAGGCCACGTGGGAACCTACTCTAATCCACCTAGATAGGAGAACTCTTACCACCTGAACCAACAGGTAATGCGAAAAAAGAAATAAATCATTAAATAAGCCTTTTTGATACATGAAAACGTTTCCAAGATATGCAGAAAAATCTTTTACAATTTGAAAATAGCCCTCCTTGAACCTAGTCTAAGCCGGTACAAGAGCTACTATAAGAGTGATACTAAAATACAAGAAGACACAACTCCCACCATAGAAGCAAGAAATAGAAGCTGCTGGAGATTCCCATCATCGTGTACCTATGAAACATCACCAACCCTGCAACTAAACTATACCCAAAAAGATATAGCAAGAGTAGAATTAGTACAAACAAACGTACTGGTAGGCATCATTGGTCGACCTGAATCAACTCATACCATTATTTAAGAAATCAAGGGAATGCACAATTAATTACAATACTCAACCCTTTAACATTCACCTTACCAAAACCCAATGTCAACCCAAGCCTGCCTATCCCTTAGACTTTCCAAGTCACCTTGACACCTAGACTTCTCAAGTCACCTTGACACCTAGACTTCCCAAGTCACCTTGACACCTAGACTTCCCAAGTAACCTTGTCACCTGGACTTCCCAAGTTACCTTGACACCTAGACTTCCCAAGTCACACTAACCCTTAGGCTTTCTAAGTCACCTTAACCATTGCCAACATCTATGTCCATACCCGGACTATAATTTCTTTACCCAAGTCAACCACTATGACTCAACAATGCGGAGTAAACCCCACTACTTAGTGATGTAGACGACACCTGTTGTACCGCCACCTACTAGTACAAGACTGTTCCAATGACCCCCAGGGCCATACTTGGCAAGTGACAACAGCCAATGCTATAACCATACCACAAATCTCTCCCTTAGCTTATCAAACGTACACAACAAGTCTAACCGATATTGACAATTCCCAGTGATAACAAACATATATCCTTTTTACGTAACCCAGACCCAACAAGGATCCCTAGGACAATAACATGCGACCCTGGTTCACAGAAGAACCACCTTGTCACTTAAGCACACAAACCCTCCCCTTTAAGGACCAACTATACGCAAAATAATAATAAATCTCGGCCCTCTCAGAAACCCAATATATAAAGAACAAATGATACACCCACACTGAGTAAGCAGTACAACATATAATAACAGCCTATAGTATAACTCCAGACTCTCAGTCTACCTTTTGACTTGCCAACCACAGGGGACAGGTTCAACAATAATAATAAACATGACATTTACCCAATAATAATCAAGGATCCCTAGACCAACACCTAAGTATTTACATGCGATGACCGGTCTACCCCAAGGTTATCCCCCACATTTAAGTGTAACAACTCAGCCTCTCAAGGACCAATGTAATCAATCACAGATTTAACACTCAACCCGATCAACTCATGGAATCATCAAAAGAAATACAACCAAAACAATAAACAATCTCGTACCAGGCATGGTACTCGAGCCAACCAAATAGTAACATATACTAGGCATGGTACCCAAGCCAACCAAATAGTAACATGTACCAGGCGTGGTACCCTAGCCAACCAAATAGTAACCTGTACCAAGCATGGTACCCAAGCAACCAATAAGTAACTTGTACCAGGCGTGGTACCCGAGCCAACAAAATAGTAACATGTACTAGGTGTGGTATCCGAGACAACCAATAAGTAACCTGTACCAGGTGTGGTACCTGAGCCAACCAAATAGTAACCTATAACAGGCGTGGTACTCGAACCAACCAATAAGTAACCTGTACCAGAAGTGGTACTTGAGCCAATCGAATGTCATAACAAGTCCAATCAATCACAACCAATGAATAAACATACTTGTAAAACCAACAAGAAAACAAAAGAATTTCATTTCACAAGACTGATTATCGGACAACTAGACATTCACAATTCATTTCATAAACATGCAACTCATACAATACCAAGCAATAATACATGTACACCTATTACATACTAGGGACCCATAAACATCACCTAAGTGTTCAACATGTCATACCGGTCTATACTAAGACCAATCCCACACTTAAGTTCAACTATCCGGCCTCTCACTGGCCAAAATGCAATAATCACAATTTCAAAAATTAAACCCAGTCCACTCATGGGACCATCAACAAATATGACCAATAATGTATAATTAGACCCTCCCAAAGATTAATCCCCTGCTCAAAATACATATAGTCATTTTCATATAATTCGGAATCCTTTCCTAAAAAGTAAGCGCGTTCTAGGGATTTCACCCCTGACAATATGGACTCGGGACCCTTCCTGTTCATCTCATTTACCTTATTTAAATATTCCCGAGAACCCACTAAAACTTAGCAATTACTTCATCCCACGAACATTACCGGTTCCTCGAACCTACCCAACTATTTAGTTTCTCGGAGTCTAGCATCACACATAATCTAACAGTTTTAAAATACACCTGAATGAACATATCGCTCCGACCCTATCATTCCCTATTTAATAAATAGCCAGACCAATACAATAATCCTCTAGACTTCGTGCCCAAAGGCCTATAACATGAATTCTCCCATCCATCTACATAACAGTATGAAATGAAAATAGGTCAAAAGTGTACTCAATGAAAAACCTAGCCTACTTGGATGCCAAGCAGCTGCATAATGAAATTTTTGGATTCGTGAAGGCATTGCTTGATGGATGATAGGCCCGAAATCCATGGTTTTACATCCTTTTAGCCGGAATCTCCCCATGACTCCCAAGCCTTGGAGCAGCCAAAGAGGGTTCTTGGAGTAACCCTCGTCTGTTTTGGGGCTGAATGGGGGAGGATAAAAATATAAAACTCATTTTTGAGTTTTTTGATCTCGTCGCTCCGCTATAGTGATCCACGCTCCTTTATAGCAGTACCGCCATAGCAGAGTCCACCACTATGGTAGAGGCTGACCGACATTGACTTTCACCATAGCAATAATTTCTCTGCTATAGCAGAGGTCGCTATGGTGGTGTGTCAACCGCTACAGTGGTTGACACAAGATAAAAAGTCATAAATCCTCTCAAAAGGGTACATTTTATAACACACTTAATTTCCTGACATCCTGGAATAACCCCTTTGCATCAACCTCGATTCCAGGAGTTCTACTTACCTGAATTTGATTTCGAGAAGTCCCCCAGACTCATTTATGTCTTAGCTAAATGGAATACTAGCTCAAATCAAGACACTTTACCCAATTCTTATCCAGATTATCCTAGACCATGCCTCAATCCAAAATCGACCGAGACTAGCCTAGCCCAGAATTTTTTAACTCCAAACTCAGAAGTTTTCTGACTCAAAAATTGGCATGAAAAGTTTACTTGTAACAAAGAACCTGGTTGTTACAAAACATAATTAAAACTGAGTTCATGCATAAGGAAGTATCATAAGTAAATCTCATAATTTAGATCTTAAAGCATAAGTATTAAATCTTTATACGGGAGTTTCTCTTAACCGATATAAATTATGATGAGCTACATGGAGTCCAGTGTCATACACCTACACTAAAAAAGGTTGTCCTAATCGGACAAAGTTAGAACTTTATCATATCAGGATCCTATCATAAGCCACAGAGGGCACCTACGGTGGCATGTAGTTCTGGGACTAAGGGCAATCTCACACCGTCCAACTCGGTGCTAAATACTACTCCCAAAATATATACATATAGCTCACATAAACTTGTGACATGTCTAATGCCAATTTTGTTTGAAAAGCATAAGGGTATATCTAATACCATGCAATTCATACTTCAAAATTCTTAAAGCTTAGCATAGTCATAATTCAAAACATACTTTTCTTTCTAAATTCATAACTTGAAGAATTAGGCATGCAATTTCATGATAATAGAGGCCATGTTATCTAAACATGACAATATTACTTAAAAATATGCAAATCAATGAGATCATGCTAAAATTCATCATCAACATATGGCCTTTTGAAATTATTCAAGGAATCATAATTAAAACATGGGCAATGAATGGGAAATTATGAATTGATACTTTAAAACAAAACCCATAACTTTTTCTCCAATTTGGGTAAGAATTCTAACTTCATAAATTCATAAATCAAAGTAAAAATCATGAGTTTTGGACATAAGGGTGACAGGAACCCTTTATTGAATACCCACATACCTTATTGAAGCTTGCTTGATCTAAGATGAAAAGAAATGGAGGCTTAAACTTAGAGCTTGAGACTTAGAGCTTGAAGGAGTTCTTTTCCTCTTTTGGTAGATGAATGAGAAATAATGAAATACTTAGACTAATAAGATTAGAAACCCTACTAAAAGTGGCCAAAATAACCTCATTTAAGAGTTAAAAGGGTGGGAAATTATAGAGATACCCCTAGGATTTAATTAGAGAAAAGCTGTCAAAAATCTTGGCTTCAAGTTCCACGGGTCCCTTCCACAGACCGTAGAAGTAACCATGATTCGTGGATTGGACTCGTGGTTCTTGAGCCTAAAATTCAAGCTACAAATAAGATTCTATGGTTTAACAGGACAACTCGTCAAAACTTCCACGAGTTGTAGAAACCCCTCATGGTTTCTAGGGAAATTGACCACTCTCTGTCTAATTTTCACGGGTTGGTTCCATGACCCGTGGAAACATCCACAAATCATGAAACTTACCCATAGATTTTAGAACTGAGGGTGGTCTGCAGGACTGGAATCATGAGTCCCTTCCACGACTCGTGGAACTACCCATGGCTCGTGGACTTGACCCTTGATCTCTGGAAGTTCAAAATTCTGCAAGTTTCTGAGTTTGAAAGCTGGATCAAATTCTGGGGTGTTACATTTATCCTCTTGATTCGTGCTTTATGCATTTCAGATAATGCCTTCACAAAGAAACAATGTCCAGAGGAATGAAAATCCTCCAGCTCCAAACCACGAAGTTACAAATGCCAAATTTCACAATGCCATCCAAATGTTGGCTTAGGTTATGACCACCTAAGCAAATCAGCAGGCAACAATCCCTGCTAATGTAAATGGTGGGTCAGCTGTTGTCCAGGTCAAAAAATTTGTTCATAAGAATCTGCCAGAGTTCTTCGGGTCAAAGGTTGAGGAAGACCCATAGAACTTCATTGATGAAGTGAAGAAGATTCTCTAGGTTATGCATATGAATGGAACTGAGAGTGTTGAGCTGGATTCCTATTAGCTCAAGGATGTTTCACATATTTGGTTTACTCATTGGAAGGACAATTGTGGTAGGAACGCATCTTTTATAACTTGGGATAACTTTGTTGATACTTTTCTCTATCAGTTCTTCTCGAGAGAATTGAGAGAGGCAAAGGCTGAGGAGTTCATGAACCTAAGAAAGAGGTCTATGTTAGTGACAGAATATGGGTTGAAGTTCACCCAGCTATCCAGGTATGCTCTGGGGATGGTAGCCGAGCTAAGATCTAGGATGAGAAAGTTTATTTATAAAACTTTAGATTTGGTAAAGAAAGAGTGCAAGAATGCTATATTGATTGGATATATGGATATCTCATACTTATGACTCATTCCCAATAGATAGAGAAGGAGAAACTGAAGGAGAGGAGAGAGAGAATAAGAGGGCCAGAACATATAACTTAGAGTACAACAAGCGCAGAATAGGTGCTAGAATCTGGTCTTTTTTCCAACAGAGGTCATCAGGACCAGCTCCATCTTCAGCATCCAGACCTAGACAGGATCAGAGAGGTAGAACTTCAGGCTCTCGTTCTCAATAAAGTGTTGCAAAGGGGAATTTCTAGCCTACTTGCAATAAGTGTGGTAAAAATCACCCAAAGAAGTGCCTTTATGGCAGAGAAGAGTGTTTTGGATGCGGTCAGATTAGTCACTGGTTGAGAAATTATCCTTTTGCCAAGTAGAGCAATGGATCTGGTCGAGCTCAGTCTATATCTTCAACAGCTCCAATAGGTCATACAGTTTAGCAGGGTACCACTTCTTGTATAGGCAGTTGTCAGCGTCTGAATCGTCTCTATGCAATGTCATCTCGCCAGGATAGGGAGAGCTCACCTGATGTAGTCACTGATATGTTAAAACTCTTTTCTCATGATGTATATGTTTTTTTAGACCCTGGGGATACTTTGAATTTTGTGACCCCATATGTTGCTTATAAGTTTGGAGTCAGTCTTGAACAACTCCTAGAACCCTTTTCTGTTTTTACTCTAGTTGGTGAGCTAGTCATAGAAAAAAGGGTGTACAAAAATTACACAGTCTCAGTATTTTATTGAGTCACCACATCTGATATAGTCGAGTTAGACATGACTAATTTTGACATCATTCTTGGCATGAATTGGCTACATGCCTGCTATGCCTCAGTCGACTGCAAAACTAGAGTTGTGAAATTCTAGTTTCTAAATGAGCCTGTTTTAGAGTGGAAGGGTAGTCTATCATGCCTATAGGTCATTCCATCTTTTAAATTAAGGCTAGGAAGATGATTTCTCGGGGGTGTATTTATCATATAGTTCGAGTTAAGGACACCAAGTGTGAGACCCCATCTTTTCAGTCAGTTCTAGTAGTCAGTGAGTTCCCTGAAGTATTTCTTGAGGATCTGCCTGAAGTCCCTCATGAGTGGGAGATTGACTTTGGGATATACCTTTGATGTGAGGTCAAAAATACATATATTTAATCATTATTTGCCTCACATTTAGTCTTTTCATTATTGTTTTTGAGCATTGATTTTATGAATTATTCTTATATTGTGTACTTTTATGTGCAAGATTAAAACGATAAAAAGTTAGAAATAATTCGGCGCGAAAAATGAATTAAATCGAAAAGAGAATTCAAGGGGAAAAAAAGGGGAGACAAAGGGGACATAATTATGACCCTTGTCCCCCTAATGTGAAGACAAAATAAAAGGGTCACTTTGTTAAGCAGCAGCGAAGAGCCAAAGCTCACTGGAATGTCACGTTAACGCGGTTCACTGCCCGTGTCTCACTCACGTCTCTCAAGTTAATTGGATTTTGATTTTCCAATTTATTTTGGACTCAATTATTTTATTGGGGGATTTTTTCTATATTTATAAATAGTTCATAAGAATAATTTTTAGAGGAAAACTCATATACTTTTTTAACTTTTAACTTTGTAAGCTAAGAAGAGCTAAAAACTGCTATGAATGTTGGAGAATTTTGGTTTATTCTTTTCTTCTTCTTTATTATTTAATTGTGTTCTCGAATTATTTTTCTACTTTGAAGTAATTTTCATGGTTAATACAAGTAAGTTTGTTATTATGTATTATTCTATGATTCTTGCAAGCATAAGTAGCTAAACACCATAACTAGGGTTGTGACAACCATGATAAATTAACAAACGTAGGTTAAACATTTACTGATTCTAAGATAATGTTTATGCATGTATTGTTCTTCCCTTCGTATTGATTTCTCGTTAGAACTTGTCTAATTCTTACTTGTCGGACCAAGGGGGTAACGAATAGAAAAAGAGATTATACAATGGAGATTTAAGGCTATCAACCCTCATCTAATAGTTTGACCTTGTCAGGGAATAGATAATTTGGGATCAAAGTTAAGGGTTAGTAATGCATACACCCGTAGATAGACCAAGTTGCATGGTGAAATTCTTCTATCTATGGGACCAACCATTTAGTTAAACTTAACTTACCGATATTGCATACTAAGCACCAGAATAGATCACTAGTTATGTATACCTGCTAAGTTATGAAATTATGGGGAACACAGTCCTAGTTATCTTTAATTTTTTGAACACAACTAAATATTAAAGTGTTAATAATTGTTATGCTTACTTTTTGCAAAAACCCCTTCGAAATAAAGACGATCGATTGAATATTCACTACTGACGTATTTCTTTTATATTCCTCGTGGGATCATCCTTGACCTCAGTTAGGTTCTATATTTGACAATGACCACTTTATACTTCATAAAAGAGGTGTAATTTGGGCGTATCAACCTTCTTCCAGATATGCAGCCCATATCTATTCCTCCTTATATAATGGCTCCATCTGAGCTTATGGAACTGAAAGAATAGTTGAAGGACCTCTTAGATAAAGGCTTCATCAGATCTAGGATTTCTCATGCCCTCTTCGTGCGAAATAAAGACGATTCTCTCAGAATGTTTATTGACTACCGTCAGTTAAACAAGGTCACAATGAAGAATAAGTATCCCATCCCTAGGATTAATGACCTGTTTGACCAACTTCAGGGTGCCAGTTGTTTCTCCATGATTGATCTCAGGTTCGTTTATCATCAGCTCAGAGTTAGGGAGTATGACATTTTGAAGACAACCTTCAAAACTTGGTATGGTCACTATGAATTCGTGGTTATATTTTTTGAACTAACAAATACTCCTGCCTCTTTTATGGACATGATGAACAGGGTATTCAAGCAGTACATGGACATGTTCATCATTATCTTTATAGATGACATTTTGGTCTACTCTCAGGGTAATGAGGACCATGCAGACCATTTGAAAGTTGTGTTGCAGATTCTCACGATCCGCTAGTTATTAAATAAGTTTAGCAAGCGTGAGTTTTGGTTAAAGTCAGTTGAATTTATTGGTCATATTGTGTCCAGTGAGGGCATTCGAGTAGATTCATAGAAAATAGAGGCAGTAAAAAATTTACCTAGACCCACTTTTCCATCAGATATTAGAAGTTTTTTGGTTTGACTGGGTATTATAGGAGGTTTGTTGAGGGGTTCTCGTCTATTTCTGCCCTGTTGAACAAATTGACTCAGAAAAAGGTTAATTTCTAGTGGTTTGATAAGTGTGAATGGAATTTTTAAGAATTGAAGACTCGATTGACTACGACCCCAGTTCTAACTTTGCCAGAGGGTTCAGATGGTTTTTTGGTTTATTGTGATGCATCTAGAGTTCGCCTTGGGTGTGTTTAGATGCAATATGGTATGGTAATTTCTTATGCTTCAAGACAAATTACAATTCATGAGAAGAACTATCTGACTCGTGATCTTGAACTAGCAGCGATAGTTTTTTTCCTTTAAAATTCAGAGACACTACTTGTATGGTGCTCATGTAGATGTGTTCATGAATCAAAAGAGCCTACAGTACGTGTTCACTCAAAAGGAATTGAATCTTTGACAAAGGAGATGTCTTGATCTTCTTAAGGATTATGATATGAGTATGCTTTACTATTGGGGTAAGGCCCATGTAGTGACTGATGCTCTTAGCTGGTTGTCCATGGGTAGTGTGGCCCATAATGAAGATAAAAAGAAGGGATTGGCTAGGTATGTCCACAGGCTTGCTCGTCTAGGGGCTCGCCTTATAAATTCAGATGATGGTGGTATTATAATTCAGAATGGGTCAGAATCTTCATTAGTGGTTGAAGTGAAGAAGAAACAGGACAGTGATCCTGTCTTGCATCAGCTGAAAGATGTTGTCCACCAGCAAAGAGTAGAGATAGGGGGAGATAGTGTGCTTCGTTATCAAGGTCAATTATATCTTTCAGATGTAGATGAGTTGAGACAATCAATTTTGACAAAGGCTCACAACTCTCGATATTCTATCCATCCAGGTTCCACCAAGATGTACTATGACCTACGGGAAGTCTATTGGTGGAATAGCATGAAGAGGAACATTACAAATTTTATGACTAAGTGTCTACACTGCCAGTAGGTGAAGATAGAACACTAGAGACCAAGAGGTATGATCCAAGATATCGGCCTTCTTATTTAAAAGTGGGAGGTGATTAATATAGACTTTGTCACAAGTTTACCTTGCACACGATGACAACACGATTTGATTTGGGTGATAGTAGATAGAATGACTAAATCAGTCATATTTTTCCTATAAAGACTACATATTCAGATGAGGACTATGTCAGACTCTACATCTGTGAGTTAGTCTGATTGCATAGAGTTCCCTTGTCTATCATATCAAATAGGGGTACTCAGTTTACATCTCAGTTCTGGAAGTCTTTTCAAAAGGATCTTGGTACCCGAGTAGATCTCAGCATAACATTTCATCCGCAGACATATGGTCAGGCAGAGAGTACCATCCAGACGTTAAATGACATGTTAAGGGCTTGTGTGATTTACTTCAAAGGTAATTTGGATAATCATTTACCTCATATAGAATTTGCTTATAATAACAACTTCCATTCCAGCATCCAGATGGCTCCTTATGAGACACTTTATGGGCGAAGATATATATCTCCTATTGGTTGATTTTAGGTAAATGAAGCTACATTGATAGGGCTAGAATCGATTCATGAGACTGTAACACCTCAAAAATTCTAAGTTAAAACCCAAACTATTCTTCATAAGTTTCATGATCAATTCCCCAGTGTGGGGAATGCTTTGGATGCAAATCATGGTCATAAGGAACTTGTAGCACCAAGTTAAGTTGAAAGCTTCTTTACCGATTGAGTTTTCGTATAAAATATTACAAGAGTCAAATTCAACAGATAATTTCTCCTAGAAAATAAAGAGGTAGACGGCTCATGACCCACCAAATTATAGATTTTTGAGTCTTCTTTCTAATGCCACCAATCACTCATTAATTCGAGTCTGAAATAAAAAGTTATGTGAAATTAAGTGAAGTACTGTCAGTATGAAAATGGGTGTGAATCACCTGCGGGCCGCGGATGCCCACTTAAGACCACAGGTCTAGCGCAAGTGGGTTTAGTGCTCCAAATTTTGGTCAACTTTTTGAAAAGAAGGTGTGAACCACCTGCATGTCGCAGGTGCCAACTTGTGGGTTGCAAGTCTAGCGCAGGTGGGCTAATCAGAACCTTTTTAAGTTGGTTTTAATTTATTTATTTTATTCTTGGCATTCTTTCAAGACCTAGAACTTGTTTTCTCTCCTTCTTTCCTCCTCCTTCACTAAGGTAAGTCCTCTCAAGGATATTTAAGTAATTCTAACTAGTTTCTATCATCTAATTGCAAATTGTTAATAAAAATCTTAACCCTTAACCATAAGGTTTTCAAGAAACAAATTCAAGAACTTCAAGAAAGGATTTCTTGATCGTTCTTCATCAAGTTAGGATTCTTCCTTGAAGTTTTGGGAGAAATAAAGGTATGTGGGATCTCAATGAGAGTTTCCTTTTGCTCTTATGCCCGATACTTCATGAATTTAAGATTTACAACTTTATAATTTCTTGATCTAGGGTTTATACTCAATTATGCAAACGTTATGATTTCCAATCCCAACATGTTCCTCATCATAACTAATCTTGTTAAATATGTTCAAGCATGATTTACAAGCCTTGGATTTAGTTTAAAACTTTATCACATGATTTAGCATGATTCAAAAAGATTTAGCATGATTTGACCTTATGGTCTCAAATTTAGTATGAGTTGAGTTCATGAGCAAGTTTTTCCTATAATTCATGATTTCCCCACCAGTTCGTAATTATGCATCAAACTTATGCTTTAAGGTTTCTTCATGAACTATTATATATCCTATATTGATGGAATATGTTTTCAAATACATGATTTTCAATATATGAATTACCACATAATATGGAGCTTAGGCTCACAATAGTAAATTTTATAATTTATATGACATCCTGATATCTCATCAATGCTTATGAACTATTTTTTTAAAAGTAAAATTTATGAGTAGTATGACAACGACATTTGCCATCCATGATTATGAATTGTTTTGATATTCAGATATGTCACATGATATAATATGAGCACTAGTGTATTTTAGGAGTGGTATTTAGCATAGAGCATATGTGGGTCCAGTCAAATCCAAGTCGCAGAACTACGTTGCTACCATAGGTTTTATTTTTCCCAAGTTGGCTCATGTAGTGAATTCACATTAGTTATGGATATATACCCTTGGTAAGGTATATAGTGGACCCCCAATGAGATGTATACGTTAGACTCTGTATTGCTCGCATGGTTTATATCGGTTAAGAGAAGCTCCCTATAAATATGATTTTAAACATAACAATTGTGCATGACTCAATATTTTTCAGTACAAGCAAGATTAACTTATGACTATTTTGGATGATTCAGTTTTTTCCAGTTGACTTTATGACAGTGTGAGTCATTGTGTATTATTTCTTACATATGCTTAATATGACTTGAGTATTTCACCATGATACTTGTTTTCACCATGATTTTAAACTGCATACATGTTATTGCATATCTCACATGCTCAGTACATTCAAAGTACTAACCGCATACCTTTATTTTGTTCTACATCCTATTATGATGTAGGTTCCGGTGCTCAGACTCAGTCGCACAGTTAGATATGCTCCATTACAAATTTAACTACGCTTATGGTAAGTCCTCATCATTCAAGGACGGTTTATTTTAGTTATAATTTATCACACTCTATTTTAGTTTCAGTTGTTTAGAGTTAGCTAGGAACTTGTCCTAGTAACTCGTCAGGTTACTTAGAGGCTTTAAGACAGAGTTAGACAGTTCAGCTCATTGTTCAGTTTAGAACATAATTAAAACTAAATGTCTTGTTTCAGTTATCCCATCTCTGTTCAATTATTCGATTGCTCATTTATTCATGTTTAAGCTTTCGCATAGTTGTTCAGTGTATGTTTAGTGTCATACTAGTACCATGGGTTAGCTTAGGAATACTCATAGTGCTAAGTACTGTATCGCTTCCAGGGTGTAGACTCAGGTCATAAAAATAATGAAAAAGGTTCAAATGATTAGGGAAAGGTTGAAGACTACTTAGAGTTGTCAGAAGTCTAATGTAGTTGTGAGGAAAAGGGATCATAAGTTTCTCATTGATGATTGGGTGTTTTTAAAAGTCCTGCCCATGAAATGTGTGATTAGATTTGATAAAAAGAGGAAGATCAATCCCCAGTATATTGGTCCCTACAAAATTATGACACATGTTGGCAATGTGGCTTATGAGTTAGAGTTGTCAGTAGAGTTCGCAGCAGTGCATCCAGTATTTCGTGTATCATTGTTGAAGAAATGCATTGGTGATCCAACACTTATGGTTCCTTTTGACAGTGTTGGTGTGAAGGATAGTCTTTCTTATAAGGAGGTGTCAGTTGAAATACTTGACATGTAGGTTTGCAAGTTGAGAAATAAGGAGGTCGCATCAGTAAAGATTTTGTCGAGAAATTAATTAGTTGAGGAAGCTACTTGGGAAGAAAAAGCCGATATGATGGCCAAGTATCCTGATTTATTCCCTTCTAGCACAGAGGTAGTTTGAGGTAATGAGTTTTATCATATAGTTACTCTTTCTCAGTTTCATATCCTTTTCAGTTACTTGTGATTCCCAAGTATTAATTCTTGCTCTATAAGTTTTAGTTGAGTCCCTACTCTTAGTTTGAAACAGATATCAAGTTAGTCATTAAGTTTTAGTTATCAGTCAGAAATTATTAGTAGTTCCCCCCTCTTCAGTCCAGTCGTAGTTTTTATTCGAGGATGAATGATCCCAAAGGGAGAGATATTGTAACACTTCAGATTTTAAATCAATGTCTAAACCAGCACGTAGAGCTATTTTCTGGTGTTTTTAAGCTTCACAAGAGAGTTCACGACATGTAGGGTAGCTCACGAACTGTGAGATCATCTGTAAAATCCATCCAGTGAGTCCCCTAATCTCCTTCAGCTTCATGAGTTGGTCCATGATCCGTGAAGAAGATCACGAATCATGGGGCCAACTGTGAATTCGGTCAAGAGGACCCTAAAATCCCTCCTAGACTCCATGATTTGTGGCATGACTCATGGTATGTCCCACGGTCTGTGAACCCACTTGTGGTATAGGACCATAAACATCAAAGTCTATGGATCAAATTAACGAGTCACCTCATGGATCTTGGGTCACTTCACGAATCGTGAGGTGTGTTGTCTGACAAAAATTCCTGCATATTTTAAATTGTTAAGTTAGGGATATTTTGGTCCTTTCTTTTTCTCAGGGATTTTCGCCCACATCATTTTAACTTTTTTTAGGTGGGATAAAGGGAAAATTAATCGACTAATTCCTCATTCTCACAATTTAGAGTTTTCTAGAGCCAGAAAAAAAGAACGAAGAATGCTCACAGACTTCAAGCTTAGGATTCTTCTCCCAAGTCTCTACTCTAATCTCTAGTTCAGGATTCTTCAGTAATCAGGTATGTAGATGTTCAGTAAGGTTTTCCTTTCACCCTTATGTCCAAAACTTCATATTTTTAGTGTAATTTTCATGACTTCTGATCTAGGGTTTATATCTGTAATAATCGGGTTCGTCATTACGGGTAAACTTCTCATGCCAAGTTTTGAGTTAGAAAACTTCCGGGTTTGAAAGTTGGAAATTCTGGGATAGGCTAGTCTCAGAAGATTTCTGAGCGAGGTATGGTCTAAGTCAATCTGGGTTAGGATTGAGTAACGTTTCTGGTATTGAGCAAGTTTTTTCATTAGCTAAGATATAAAAGATTCTGGGGAACTTTTTAGAAATGAATTCGGGTAAGTAGAACTCTCGGTATGAAGGTTGACGTGAAAGAGTTATTCCAGAATGTCGGGAATTAAGGTGTGTTATAAAATGGACTCTTTTGGGAGAAATTTTGAGTTTCTATCCCATGTCGAGCATTCTCACTGTGCCATAGCGGTGAACGCTATAGCAAAAATATATTCGCTATAGCGGAAGTCAACTTTGGCCAGCACCACCTTAGCGATCGATTCTACTACGGTGGTGCTACTATAATAGTGTACGAACTGCTATAGTGGACAGAGTTGGGTTTTAATGCAGAAATTTTCCTAAAACGTTCAGTTTTTCCTCAAAAACATTTTGGAGAAGAGCAAAGGAAATTTTGGTGAACTTTACTCTATTTTTCACCATTTTTCATCCCAAAGGTAAGGATTTTACTCCCCTAACTTGATACTATATTTTCGACGTAGTAGAGTTGCTAGTTTGGACTTAAAGGACAGTTTGGATTGACCTAGAAATGGTAAAATCTGGGGAAAGGAGGGATTCTAGGGCATAGAAGTTCTTTGGTCTTGAATATTATTGTTGGGTTATGATCAACTAGCCATAATTCTCTAAATGTATCCGTAAAAATAATAGACTTAGGAAAATTAATGGTGGGAAAGCTCGAAAATGGGTGGAATGATCATAGTTTAACCTGGAGATTGGGATTTTGCATAATCCAGGTAATTAGTAGGCCATCTGGACTGATTTTAGTATCTTAAAATCATTTTTTTAGACCAAGAACAAGCAAAGGCTTTGGAACAAGAGAAGGCTCCAGTCCGGTAGAGCTTTTGTGTAATTTGATGTAGGTGATGGCTACTATTTTCCCAATATTCAATATGTGTTCATGTACTATCGCTAAGTATTGTGTGAGTTTGCATGCTTAGGGAATGAGATTATGAATGTCTAGCTATCATATGTCAATTGTGTGAAATGAACTAGGTCTGATTGCTTGTTGGTTTACAAGTGTGATGTTGTTCATTATTTTATTGAGTTGTTAGATTGTGTGTGATATTCGGTTGGCTCGGGTACCATGCTTGGTACGGGATATTTATTGGTTGTCTTGGGTACCACGCCTGATACAAGTTTTATAAATGGTTGGCTCTGGTATCATGCCTGGTATAGGTTTATAAGTGGTTTACTCAGGGACCACGCCTGGTACGAGTTTGATTTAGTTATATTGATTGTATTATGTCGATGGTTCTAAGAGTGGACTGGGTTGTATTCTTGAATTGTGATTATTGCATATGGTCCATGAGAGATCGGGTAATTATATTTAAATGTGAGGTTGATCTTAATGTAGACCGGGATTGCATGTTGAACACATAGGTGGTGTCCTAGGGATCCTTGGTGATCCGAGTTATATGAAAAGAATATATGTTTATTGTCACTGGGTATTATCAGTGGTTGTTAATTGATTACATGTGGTTGATAAGTTAGGGAAGAGACTTGTAGTCTAGTTATACTGTTGATTTGTATTACGTGTTTACTTTGCTTTGGTTTACTGTTCATATCTTATTTATTTGAGCTGACCGATGATCCTACAAGCACACGATAGTTGTGTACTGATTTTGCACTTGCTTTTCTTTTTGTAAGTACATGACATCTTCCGGCGGCTAACACGCGACCTCACTTGTAGTTCCGATGATTTCAAGATTCAAAGGTGAGTTGTTCTTCCGGGCTACCTTGTCTTCGTTCATGTTTAGTTATAGCCCACTTGTTTCGGGCTTAAACTTTTATTTTTTTGGGGTTGCATCCCCGTTCTAGACGCTTGGTGGAATATTTTGATACGGTGACTTTCAGTTCCTATGTGAATTTTCGCAGGTTCTTACTATGTTAGCATTTTGAGATTGTGAATGATAGTTTAATTTATTGCAAACTGATTTTGAGCTGTTAGAATTGCTAAGTGTTGGCTCGATATTGGTTCGCTCATCCGGGAATTTTGGGTGAGTGCCACTCACGGCGGGTTGGATCGTGACAATATCTAATTATGCATATTCTTGAAATTCAGTTTCCTTATGATATTATGATTATGGTTCTTGTCAAAAATGACTGTGCATGATTTCTCATGGTTTCAACTCAGTTATCATACTACTTATAAGAATTTTACATGGCTTGGCATGTTTTAGCCTATTTTAGTATAATTTGGCATGTTATGAACACATGATCTCAGAATTCAGTAAATTTAGCATGACTAGTTTCAGTATTTCAAAACTTCAGTAAAAGCAGTAAATTTAAACTAGTTCATGCTTTATTTTCAGACAAGCAGTTTTACTTAGATATGAGCAGCTAGTATATTTTGGGAGTAGTACTTAGCACCGAGTGGATAAGAGTTTCAGATAACCCAAGTACCAGAACTATGTTGCTGCCATAGGATAAAGGTTCATTGCCAGTTGAGATCGACACCTTTAGCCCAATAGGATCAGTTAGTGAATTCGCGCTAGACAGGTTTTATACCTTTGGCCGGGTATAGGGCACCCTCTCAACTGGAGTTATACATTGAACTCCATGTTGCTCATATGATTTATGCCAGTTATAAGAACCTCTCCAGTATCAGTTTTAACTTATGTTAAATATAATGATCTCACAGCTTTAAAGTTCAGGCATATTTTATAATCATTACAGTGAAAGACTTATATTTTACAGCTTTGACTTACGCATTGCCAAATGCTTATATTTTAGATTTTGGCTATGATTTCATGATACATGCTTACCTTGTGATTTTAAAGTTATTAGAGTAATCTCATATGCTCTATTCATTTAGTAGTACTGACCACATACTTTCTCTTGCACTGCATCCTTTCTGTCACGCCCCTAGCTAGGAGGGGCAGACGTCAAGTGATTTATGCGAGCACCTGCTAAACATATATACTAAACTCATGCTAAAGTTGTAAACTGATAAGAAACAATATGGACATCAACATGTGTTTACATATTCTGAAACATAGATAACTGAAGGGACCACTAGACTAACTGTATAGCTGAAACAAAACTATGTCTAAGAAGCCTCTAAAGAGTCTGCAACTGAAAATATGATAATTAGTCGGGACAGGGCCCCGAAATACCCAACATACGATATGTACATGAATCCAAAACATGTGACCTAGGCATCTGATAGCTCCAGAAAGAGGTGGAGCTTACCAACTGAGCAACTAGAAGGCATTGGTCTACTGTGGATGTCTACTAGCCTAAGTACCTGAGCCTGCATTCATAAAATGCAGCGCCCAAAAATAAAGTGACGTCAGTACATATGAAATATGTACTGGTATGTAAAGCAGACTGAATAACAAGTAGACATGTAAGAATGCTCACTGCATTGAATATCAAATATAGGAAAATCTGAGCATACACATACAGGGAATGTAATCTGAAACTGAAACTGAAACTAATAGAATGACCAATATCAGGGGTCCTTATATAACGTCTTATACACGACTTAATTACATATGTTTAAAATCCCTAGAATTTTCCTAGGTGAAAACTTTAACCTTTTACACAGCTTATCTACTCTTTATATAATACTAACTGTCAGGAAGTCACAAGATGGTCTATTGTCGGCGATCGGTGACACCTGTTTGGCATCTGTAGCCGACTATCACAACCATGTATGAAATATCATAGTTTGGATAACGTGGTCTGTCAAGGTACGCCCTCCAGGGCTCCTGTAAGGTCTGCCCACAGGCCTGTGTAGTCAGGGGAATCCACGACGGGAAGTTCTAGTTGACTCTATCTGAATTCTGTGCACAGAATAGCATCGCACGTAGTGGCCCTAATGATACCCACCCCACGCTTCAGAGTAGGCTATAATCTCATCTTGCTTGTAAAGGCTCATAGTAAGCAACTTATGAATCATATAACTCCTTATCTGAATATTGATTACTTTTTTTAGCTGAAGAATCATATATCTATGTGATCTATATACTCAGGTATATTTTGTGGCCAATTAATTTCTCTAAGTTCTTGACATATATGCTCGGTAACTTCTAAGAGTTTTAACTGAAGACATGTATGATCGTGTGAAACATGTGACTTTTTTGACTCGAAATGAGTACTATAAATCTATAGGTTTACAACTCCACCCAAGAGAGACCTATAATAGAAATAAGCTTTGCTTTCAAGAAGCATATAATCTATGACGACCTTCATAGGAGGAACATGTGACTCTAGGTCGTGCCTTGATGGCGAAAAGAGGTTTTAGCTTTACATACCTTACTTCGAGACTCTCTCTCCCTTATGTAGCATCGTTGGTTCCCGTCAGACACTCCATATCTATGACATAACAACATATTAAATAGTATAAGTGACTAACCAAGAAATATGGCTAGGTCGGGAAGATGATAATAGCTTACGAGCGATAAGCTTAGCAAATAAGATAATTAAATGGTGTATCATCACAACTCTATCTTTTCCCCTTATCAACTGAACTATGACCACCTATGAAGTCAATATTAATCCCTCCATCAATTCCTTACAATATGCAGCCCATTCCATATCTCAAACAAGGTCATAAACTTGACCCCTCAACTTTTAAATACTGCCTCAGGAGTTCTATATTTAGTAGCGTTTAAATGACCCTTTAAGCTCATAGATTAAGTTGGGTGAGAATTATAACATTTAATACAGTGATAGGAAGCCAAAAAACATATAAACAACATCCTCAATCCATTTAGGCATTTTATCAAACACTTGACAAGGGACAAGCTTGCAAGAGCCATAGAAATCATGTTTGCTATACCTAGCGTTCCTCCTTATCGCAGAAAGCTTGTTGACTTAATGTACCACAATACACACCTCATTTAGTCAACAATACAACCATTACAACCCTCTACATACTCCCTCCTCACCGAATATATTAGTTACAATGGGCAAAACATGGAATCACGGCTTCCTTTCACCGTCCCGTGAGTCCTACTCGTAAACTATACTTAAAACAACTCTTAGAGTCATATTTATAGGGATAGAAGAGCAGTCATACCTTTATCAATAAGAATACAATCCCTGAACCCTTTTTATCTTCAAGAACAACACTTTTTGGTAGTTTACTGAATGAGCAGTTTTCTAAGTTGCAAACTAGACTCAAATACCTTTAATTTGGTAGTTTCTAGGACCTCTAAATCATTTTATATTGAGAGATATACCCGTTACAAGTAAGACCTTGTACTAGCTTGCTTGAAATAGTCCACCGTAGTGAATCCTTCAATTTGAACTTTTGTTCCAGGTCTCCCTTTGGTCTATAACCTTGGTATATCGCTTCAAATGGCTTAGTATAATCGTCCCTTTGTATAATTATCCATTCACAACCTTATCCTCTTGGTTCATAATGATTCCTTCACATTTACGAGTTGCACGTGTATCTTATGTTTGGGGCACTACATTATCCCCTCCTTGGGATCATTCATTCTCGAATAAAGGATACGACTCAAAATTATTCTAACTCTACCTTTTTCCAAAAAAAAATGGTAGAGTTTCCCTTGTAAACTGGCCTATCCGAAACCTGTCAGCTAACCAAAACACATACCATACGCTTCACAGAGTGTCACAACAAGAGAATAATATTCAACAGGTTTCAACGAGGTTCCGCTTAGCCTTCTAGGAATGAAAACTATTATAGTTAATATAGCTTACCTCATACTCCTTCAACTTTACATCTCAACTCTAAGGAACATATAGAACTCTTGAATCATAGGCACGTATCAAGTACCTGAACATTTAGCATATTGATAAAATAGTATTAACAAATATGACTAAAATTGATACTCGAATGAAAGGAGTAATGACTTTAAAAACCTTCTCATTGTTACTTGAACAAGTGAGGATATTTTCCCCTCATGTCGGGCTCTGCTTCCCACGTGGCTTCTTCTACATTCTGACTTTTCCATAGCACTTTAACTAAAGCTATTTCTTCCGTTCTCAATTTTCTGATTTGTCTATCTAGTATGGCCACCGGGACTTCTTCATATGATAAATCTCCTAGGAGCTCTATACCCTCTAAAGGGATAACTTGAGAAGGATCTTCTAAGCATTTACGTAACATAGCCACGTGAAAGACTGGATGCACTACTACTAACTCAGGAGGTAAATCAACCTCATAGGCTACTTGGACAACTCTCTTTAGGATTTTATAAGGACCAACATATCTAGGGCTCAACTTACCTTTATTTCCAAATCGCATAACTCCCTTCATAGGCGATACCTTCAAGAATACCCAGTCATCAACTTGAAACTCTAAATCTCTGCGCCGTATATTTGTATAAGATTTCTGTCGGCTTTGAGCGGTCTTCAGCCGCTCCTGTATTAGCTTTACCTTTTCAACTGCTTGATGGACAAGATCTGATCCTAATATTTGAGTCTTACCTACATCAAACCAACCAATAGGTGATCTACATCGTATCCCGTAAAGAGCTTCAAATGAAGCCATGCCAATACTGGAGTGATAGCTATTATTATAGGCAAATTCTATCAAGCGCATATGATCATCCCAATTGCCTTTAAAGTCTAGAATGCATGATCTCAACATGTCTTTGAGTGTCTGAATAGTGCGCTCGGCTTGGCCATCCGTCTATGGATGGAATGTGGTGCTAAGGTTCACTTGTGTTCCCAAACTCTCCTAGAATGACCTCCAAAAATATGAGGTGAACTGGGCACCCCTATCTGAAATGATGGACATTAGGATTCCATGCAAGCGAACAATCTCTCTTATATATAGCTTGGCAAAATCTTCTGTGGTACTGGTAGACTTAACTGGTAAGAAGTGGGATGATTTTGTTAATTGATCAATGATCACCCAAATAGAGTCATGCTTGTGAAATGAGAAAGTCAAACCTGTAACAAAATCCATGTTAATGGCCTCCCATTTCCATACTGGAATGCTCATAATCTGAGCTAGGCTACCGGGCCTTTGATGTTCTGCTTTCACTTGCTGGCAGTTGGAGCACTGTGCTACAAAATATGCTATATCCCTTTTCATGCCATTCCACTAGTAGACCTCTTTAAGGTCATGGTACATCTTTGTAGAGCCTGGATGAATGGAATACCGGGAACAATGTGCTTTAACCATTATCTGTTGTCTTAGACCATCTACATTAGGAACACACAGTCTTTCTTGGCACCTTAAGGAACCATCCCCCGCCATCTCAAATGCTGAAATTTTTTGTTGTCAGATTCATTTTCTGTACTGGAGTAATAAGGGATCATCATATTGTTTTTCTTTCACTACCGCCACTAATGATGACTTTGTAGTGTTCTGCACAACCACACCCCCATCTTCAGAATCTAGAAGTCAAACTCCTAGACTGGCTAATCTGTGAATATCTCGTGCTACTTCATGTTGAGCAGGTGACAAATATGCTAGGCTGCCCATAGAAACGCTACTGAGAGCATCCGCTACAATGTTAGCTTTACCGGGGTGGTAGAGAATATTGACATCATAGTCTTTCAGCAACTCTAGACATTTTCTCTGACTCAAATTCAACTCATTTTGCTTGAAGATATATTGGAGACTCTTATGGTCTGTAAATATGTCAACATGTACCCTATACAAATAGTGGCGCCAAATCTTAAGTGTGAATACAACTTTTGCAAGCTCTAAATTATGTGTGGGGAAGTTCTGTTCATGCTTTTTCAATTGTCGAGAAGCATATGCTATAACCTTCCCATGTTTCATCAAGACGCATCCTAGACTGACACCCGAAGCATCACAATACATGGCATACCCTTCTGTGCCCTCTGGTAAGGCTAATACAGGAGTTATAGTAAATCTATCTTTCAGCTCTTGAAAGCTTCTTTCACAAGCATCTGACCACTAAAATTTGGCTGCTTTCTGTGTTAATTTAGTCAATGGGGCAGAAATAGAGGAAAATCCCTTCACAAACCTCCTGTAATAACTGGCGAGCCCCAAGAAACTACGCACTTCTGTCGGAGTGGTAGGTCGAGCCCATCTCTTCACAAACTCTATCTTCTGAAAGTCCACTTTGATACCTTCATCAGAGACCACATGGCCAAGAAAAGCCACTGAGTTCACCCAGAACTCACATTTAGAAAACTTGGCATAAAGTTGGTGTTCTCTAAGAGTCTGTAGAACTGATCTAATATGGTTTGCATGCTTTGCCTCATCATGTGAATAGATCCAGATATCATCTATAAATACAATCACGTACATATCAAGAAAGGGTTTGAAAACCCTATTCATCATATCCTTGAAGGCTGCTGGGGAGTTCGTCAGTCCAAATGACATGACAAGGAACTCAAAGTGCCCATATCTAGTTCTTAAGGCTATCTTCGGAATATCAACTTCACGTACCCTCAACTGGTGATAACCAGATCTTAAGTCAATCTATGAAAAACATTTATCTCCCTGCAACTGATCAAATAAATCATCTATTCTGGGTAGGGGGTACTTATTCTTTATTGTCACTCTATTCAACTGCCTGTAATCTATACACATTCGTATTGTTCCATCCTTCTTACGTACAAATAGTACTGGAGCGTCCCATGGAGATATGCTGGGTCGAATAAAACCTTTGTCAAGTAGATCTTTCAGCTGCTCCTTTAGCACTTTTAACTCTGTTGGTGCCATTCTATAAGGCAGAATGGATATAGGCCAGGTATCGGGATCTAGGTCGATACCAAACTCAATATCTCTAACCAGAGGTAATCCAGGAAGTTTATCGGGAAATACATCTGGATATTCATTCACAATGGGTACGTACTGAAAAGTTGACATACGTTCCTCTGCTTCAAGGTCTCTTACATGGACTAGGTGATATAAACACCCTTTTGTTATAAGCTTTTGCGCCTTAAGATGGGAAATAAACCTTCCTCTAGGCATCACAGCATTCCCTTTCCACTCCAAGACTGGTTCTCACGAGAAATGAAATCAAGCAACCTTAGCTCGACAATCAACTATTGCATAACAAGAGGATAGTCAGTCCATGCCCATAATGACATCAAAATCAACCTTGTCCAGCTCTATCAAGTTAGCCAATGTATCCTGGCCACATACTGTTACTAGACACCCATAGTAGATCCTTTTAGCTATAATAGACTCTCCTACTAGAGTTGATACTGCAAATGGCTCACATAATAACTCTGGCTCTATTCCAAACTTCTTAGCAACAAATGGAGTAACATATGACAGGGTCGCCCCTGGAACTATCAATGCATAAAAATCATAAAAGAAGATGGATAAGGTACCTGTAACCACATCTGGGGAAGCCTCTGAATCCTGTCGGCCTGCTAATGCACACATTCGATTTAGGTCAGCTCCCAAACCTGAACCTCTACCTCTCCTCTACCCCTACCTGTACTTTTGCCTGTCTGTGCCAGAGGATCACGAGATGAAGGTGGTGTTGAAGAAGAGGATGCTCACGCAGAGCCTGTGGACAGTGATCTATCACCCCTTCCCTCAGCTCTAAGTCTAGGACAATCACACATCTTTTGACCCTCGAATCCACACCCTTAACAAGGAGTAGAGCCATATAAGCACTCATCGAAATGAGAATGGCCACATGGTATGCAAGTAGGCTAAGGTGGTAATCCCCGACCAGTACCTCTCTGATAGTGAGGACCTAGTGCCCTAGAAGTCTGACATTGATCCTGTCTGGACTTTGATGACTGAGATGGAGCACTAGCTGTGAAGCTGGATGCTGACAGAGCCTGCCTAGGTGGACCTCTTTTGGACGAAGCCCTGTCACTTCTGTGATACCTGCCAGCTGCACAGGCGCTCTTACTCTGCTCCCTTTCTGATTTGTCTGCCCTGCGATCATGGATGCGATCCTCTGCCTGATGTGCATATGCCATCAGTCTAGCAATATCCATATCATTATTAAGTGCAGCAACTGCACAAGAGTTAATCAAATGATCTCCGAGGCCACCCACAAAGTAATACATCCTCGCCCTCTGGGTGCTGACCATCTCTGGAGCAAATCTGGCCAACTGCGTAAATCGTATGCTATACTCTTTGAAACTGAGTTTATTCTGTCCTAAGGATAGAAATTCATCCACCCTCGCATCCCTGAGATCTAAAGGTAAAAATTGATTCATAAAGGCCCTCGAGAATTCTTCCAAAACTGCTTGAGGGGCGTTTGGACCCCTGGAATTGACCCATATCTCATGCCAGGCAATGGAAACATCTTTTAGCTGATAGGAGGCCAATTACACAGCCTCAGTCTCAGATATATGCATATACCTGAAGATTATGTTGATCTCATCTATAAACTATTGAGGGTCCTCTTTCACACTAGATCCTATAAACACCGGGGGATTCATCCTGAGGAAATCACGAACTCTGGATCCGGCAGTCTCCCCCTAAATAGTGTTACGTGTAGCAACATTCTGTCCTTGGACTTGAGCAGCTACTAACTGGGTGAACAACTATATTGCTCCTCTAAGATCATGCTCTGAGGCACCTAGTGGTGGTACAGGCAGTGCAAAAACTGTTGATGATGCTACTGGAGGTGTAGAAGCTCTTGTATGCCCTTCTGTTCTAGGCACCTGAGGACTTGGCAAGACCTCTTGAGCCCTGGTCTGATTTGCTAATACTGGAGAATGCTCTATAGTGGCTGCCTCCTGAGTAGTGCTGGTAGTGGCCCTATGTCCTACATTATCTGTATCTTTGGTAGACATGATTTGTATCACAAATAAGCAGAATGTGAGTCAGAAGTAACTTTCTATGACTTAGCTCTACTGCACGATCTAGATTTTTATAGAAGGTCGGATTTTTAAATGCCCGCGTAGTCCCTTAATTATAAATGTGGCGCGCAACACATTCATAAGGAAGGTCATACTAAACACGACTTCTTAGACTCCCAGGGACACTTGAACCTTGTTATCTGATACCAAGTTTGTCACATCCCTAGCTAGGAGGGGCAGACGTCAAGTGAGTTATACGAGCACCTGCTAAACATATATACTAAACTCATGCTAAAGTTGTAAACTGATAAGAACCAATATGGACATCAACATGTGTTTACATATTTTGAAACATAGATAACTGAAGGGCCCACTAGACTAACTGTACAGCTGAAACAAAACTATGTCAAAGAAGCCTCTAAAGAGTCTGCAACTGAAAATCTGATACCTAGTTGGGATAGGACCCCGACATACCCAACATACGATATGTACATGAATCCAAAACATGTGACCTAGGCATCTGATAGCTCCAGAGAGAGGTGGAGCTTACCAACTGATCAACTAGAAGGCATTGGTCTATTGTGGATGTCTACTAGCCTAAGTACCTGAGCCTGCATT
The DNA here is from genome assembly GCA_003996215.1 of Jaltomata sinuosa. Lineage (NCBI taxonomy): Eukaryota > Viridiplantae > Streptophyta > Magnoliopsida > Solanales > Solanaceae > Jaltomata > Jaltomata sinuosa. Next base: position 76,951 of record QJPP01000910.1, on the reverse strand, counting down.
CATAAAATGCAGTGCCCAAAAATAAAGGGACGTCAGTACATATGAAACATGTACTGGCATATAAAGCATACTGAATAACAAGTATACATGTAAGAATGCTCACTGAATCGAATATCAAAGATAGGAAAATCTGAGCATACACATACAGGGAATGTAATCTGAAACTAATACAATGACTAATATCAGGGGTCCTTATATAACGTCTTATACACAACTTAATTACATATGTTTAAAATCCGTAGAATTTGCCTAGGTGACATATTTACCCTTTTACATAGCTTATCTACTCTTTATGTAATATTAACTGTCAGGAAGTCACAAGATGGCCTTCTGTCGGCGATCGGTGACACATGTTTGGCATCTGTAGCCAATTATCACAACCATGTGTGAAATCTCATAGTCTGGATAACGTGGTCTGTCAAGGTACGCTCTCCAGGGCTCCTGTAAGGTCTGCCCGCAGGCCTGTGTAGTCAGGGGAATCCACGATGGGAAGTTCCAGCTGACTCTATCTGAATTTTGTGCACAGAATAGCATCGCATGTAGTGGCCCTAATGATACCCACCCCATGCTGCAGAGTAGTCTATAATCTCATCTTGCTTGTAAAGGCTCATAGTAAGAAACTTATGAATCATATAACTCGTTATATGAATATTGATTACTTTCTTTTAGCTGAAGAATCATATATCTATGTGATCTATATACTTAGGTCTATTTTGTGGCCAATTAATTTCTCTAATTTCGTGACATATATGCTCGGTAACTTCTAAGAGTTTCAACTGAATACATGTATGATCGTGTGAAACATGTGACTTCTTTGACTAGAAATGAGTACTATAACTCTATAGGTTTAGAACTCCACCTGAGAGAGACCTATAATAAAAATAATCTTTGCTTTCAAGAAGCATATAATCTATGACGACCTTCATAGGAGGAACATGTGACTCTAGGTCGTGCCTTGATGGCGAAAAGAGGTTTTAGCTTTACATACCTTACTTCGAGACTTTCTCTTCCTTATGTAGCATCATTGGTTCCCATCAAACACTCTTTATCTATGACATAACAACATATTCAATATTATAAGCGACTAACCAAGAAATATGGCGAGGTCGGGAAGATGATAATAGCTTACGAGTGACAAGCTTAGCATATAAGATAATTAAATGGTGTATCATCACACCTCTCTCTTTTCCCCTTATCAACTGAACTATGACCACCTATGAACTCAATATTATTCCCTCCATCATTTCCTTAAAATATGCAGCACATTCCATATCCCAAACAAGGTCATAAACTTGACCCCTCGACTTTTAAATACTGCCTCGGGAGTTCTATATTTAGTAGCATTTAAATGACCCTTTAAGCTCATAGATTAAGTTGGGCGAGTATTATAACATTTAATACAGTGATAGGAAGCCAAATAACATATAAAAAACATCCTCAATCCATTTATGCATTTTATCAAACACTTGACGAGGGACAAGCTTGCAAGAGCCATAGAAATCATGATTGCTATACCTAGCGTCCCTCCTTATCGCAGCAAGCTTGATGCATCAATACACCACAATACACACCTCATTTAGTCAATAATACAACCATTACAGCCCTCTACATACTCCCTCCTCACCGAATATATTAGTTACAATGGGAAAAACATGGACTCACGGCTTCATTTCACCATCCCGTGAGTCCTACCCGTAAACTATACTTAAAATAACTCTTAGAGTCATATTTATAGGGATAGAAGAGCAGTCATACCTTTATCAATAATAATACAATCCCTGCACCCTTTTTATCTTCAAGAACAACACATTTTCCTTCAAGAAAACACTTGACTAAGTATGTTTGTGTGACTACGATGAAAAATACACTTAATTCTTGAAGGAATTCACTTACCTTAGGCTAGGGAGGGCTTGAGATGAAGAAGAACTGAATAAAACAAGTGTTAATCAGGTCCCTTATGTTATGATATGTATGGTAGATTAAATCCCAAAGTTTCAATATAAATACACCACTTTTGGCCGACTTACCAAGGCTGCCACATGTCCCGCAGTGATTGGACAGTGCGCATGTCTGTAGTAAAATATGCATAACTTTTAACTCCAAACTCGTATGGATGAGAGGTTTATTACGTTGCAAACTAGACTCAAATACCTTTAATTTGGTACTTTATAGGACTTCTAAATCATTTTATATTATTAGATATACCTGTTACAATTAAGACCTTATACTAGCTTACTTGAAATAGTCCACCGTAGTGAATCCTTCAATTTGAACTTTTGTTTCAAGTCTCCCTTTGGTCTATAACCTTGGTATATCACTTCAAACGGCTTAGTATAAGCATCCATTTATATAATTATCCATTCACAACCTTATCCTATTGGTTCATAATGATTCCTTCACGTTTACGAGTTGCACGCGTATCTTAAGTTTGGGGCACTACACTTTCACAGTGTAGATTTAGGTGCCCGTTCTCAGACTCATGGCTAGTTAGCTCAGAAGGATTTCCAGTCACCTTGGTGAGTTCTCATCAGTTGGGGACAGTTGGAGATTTAGATTTGTTTAGTTATTTCAGATTTTAATTTCAGATGTTTAGAGTTAGCTAGGAGTCTTGTCCCAACAACTCGTCGTTATTAGTAGTAGAGGTTTTCAGACATAATCAGACAGTGGTAGTTGTTAACTTTTCTCAGAATGGTTTACTTTCAGGAACTCAATTATAACACTTCAGTTTTGCCCATTTTCTATATTTAAGCTTTCACCCAGTTATTAGAAATGCATGTGTTTAGTGTTATGCCAGTGCCAAGGATTAGCTTGGGATTACTTGTGGTTTTAAGTACCGTGTCTTGTTCAGGGTATAAACTCGAGTCATGACAGATATAGAACAAACCGACAGTCTGTATAGGTTATATTAGAAAAAATATAGATATTATTAAAATAAAATAATTTTAATTTAAACAAACTGAGACAATCCATCGGTCTATTTATTTTCACTTACCGATTTGAAAAGACAAATTGAGCTTTATTTATTTTATTCAATCGAAGGAAGAGCCTCGATATTAACAAAGACAGTATGTTGATTTCCTTCAATTGACTCACCATTTTCTAACATAGTCTAGTCCATCAATTTTTCTTTGTTTTGCCCCATAACTAACGGGCGTTCTTCGATTTTGGCCATCTGTTATCGACCTATTTTTAGTAGTACCTTAAATTTTTCCCTCCTTTCATGGTGAATTTACACATATATAGGGTCACGTGAACTCATGGTCATCTGACTAAACTCGATTTATTATTTTATATAATTTTTAAAATATATCTATTAATATCTGAAGACGCCCATGGTCAAAAAAAATTGAGTGGTGCACTGAGTGAGAGCATTTTTTGTTTTAAATTTCTAAAGCAGAACAACCACCAAAACAAAAATGACACCATTCTTCTTTTCCTTTCTTTATTTCTACTAATTATTATTTAATATTAACATTTTCATATTTTTTTAATTAATAAGTGAAATCCCTTGGTATGACCAAGGGCATTTCAGTAATTATATGCTGATATGGATCCACATGCAGCTTTATGGTGTTACGTTGCTTCATCAGTTTACACCTGGGTCTTTTCTTCTTCTTTCTCTCTATTCACTGCTCTCTTCTTGTTTTTTATTTTTTTTATTTTTGAGTTCTTTAATTCTGGTTGTTCTTCTTTCTTTTTTTTCTTGTTACTTTTTATTTTTTGTGTTATTTAGTTGTGGTGTTTTTCTTGGGTTACATTGCTGACTTTTCAATTTCTTCGCTACAGAAAATCATGGAAATGGATAGTTTCTTTGTGTTTACTTTACTTTTTAACAATGATTTTTTTATTTACAGCGGGGTGACTTTTTAATTTCTTCACTAAAAAGACGAACACCGAATGAACCTCAATATTTCCAATCGTCATGTGTGAATGTTGTTCAGAGGAAACCCATTTCCGTTTCTTGTGAATCAGCTCATACAAAGCATCAAGGGGAAATTGAAACTGCTTATTTGTTTATTCAGTTTAGTTCGTAAACCCATAACTTCTTGTTGCGAATTAATATCGCTTAGCTCTTTTTCTTTTTTCCGACTTCCAAAGATGTACCGTGTTGTTGATTTCTTGTTACATGATTATAATCTTTTGGGTTTACCTGTTTACATCTTTTTCACTATTCATAATTTGTGGATTTTAATCTCTCAATACATAATATAACTAAATATTTATCATTTATAGTTAGATTATAATGGGTGCAAAATCTTGATTTCACAGGTTTCTAAAAGTGGAAATTGCTCAAGGTGCGGAAAAGGGCACTCTGCTTTGATTATAGGAGGTTATTTGTTTCTTTATTTCTTTTATTATGGGAATTTGATGAATTTTTATTAGTTTTTCTATCTTTAAATTCTTTTTTGGCTAGATTTTGTTACATGCATAACCTGATTTAGACATGCAAGCTCAAAAATACATATTGAGGGGCTTGGTCCGACTACATTCTTGTGACTTTGTGAGCTAGAAAAAAATTATTTATCAATCAACCTGAAAGAATGATTATTTTATTCTACATTATCAGGTTATGATGCAGAAGAGGACAACTCAAAAATGATTATTTTGTGCTACATTACCAAGTTATGGTGCAGAAGAGGACAACTCGAGAAAGAGAAAGAAAGATGAAATTATTGAATTGGTAATTCTACAGGCTATAATGGATTATTCAATATGAAGAAGCCTTGTCAAACAAGTTTTGAAAATAAGGCAAAACTTATTTTTGGTAAAAAGATATTTATGGAAACTAACTATAAAAGGTACTATCCACGTCCAAAAAAAGGAGAGATCAAAACAAGTGTAAAGAAAGAAGAAAGAGGCGTGTCCAAGTCCAACAAGGAGAGGACTTCCAAGGCGGCGACCAACTCCTACAAGGAAAGGATTGTCTTTTCCTTTCGAGAAGAGGAGAGATCTTGAGACTTCTATAAAAGCATTGGAGCTAAGACAAAATCAATCACCTATTGCACCAAGCTGAGAAGGAGTATTGTCAAGCAATAGAGATCTCAAAAAAGCTATTCAAAAGAAGACACAAAGAGAGAGTTGTTCTTAGTTCAATCCTACGTGATTAATAGGACATAGAGTGTGTGTTGTGAGGCTTGTAACAAGAAGTGGGTTTGGCTTCTTGAGAGATAGAGAGAGAGAGAGAGAGAGAGAGTTTGAGAGAGTTTGAAACAATAAAAGTTTATTGTTTGAGTTTAGGTACTAGAGTTAGTTTCTTTGACTATTGAGTTGTAATCATAAAATTTAAAGTTGTAAGTAAAGATGAGTTCGTGATTTTTTTCTCCTGGAGTTAGGGAGTTTTTCACGTAAAAAGTTTATGTGTTATTTTACTTACTGCTTTAAGTGAAATTGTGCTAAGGACCTGGTTCCTGAGATAATTAGTGGGCACCAACTTTTTTTAATTGGTATCAGAGCAGGTATTTTCACTAAAGGTTAACACCTAAAAAGGATCCAATGCCTGCCCCTCCAACTGCTCAGGAAGACTCCTCTCAGACAAGACCATCATTGTTCAATGGCTGGTGGAAGAATAGAATGATGGATCACCTCATGGGTGAAAGTGCTGACTTATGAAATGTTGTTTGGGATGGCCCTACTATCCCTATGAAAGCAGCTGAGGAAGGAAAGGAATCTATTCCCAAGGACAAGAAAGAACGGAATGTTGCTGACAAAATAGCCATTCAAAATAATGCTAAAGCTAGAAAGATCTTGATATGTGGCATTGGACTTGATGAGTATAACAGAATCTCCTACTGTCAATATGCAAAGCAATGTTGGGACACCCTGTAGACTGCACATGAAGGTACCACTGTTGTGAACAAGACAAAAATAGATAATCTGAACAGGCAATATGAACTCTTCAGGATGAAGGAAGGAGAAACCATTCAAGATATGCACACAAGGTTCGGCGCTATTCTCAATGAAATCTTTTCCCTATGAGAGGATATTCCTACTGGAAAGGCTGTTAGAAAGATCCTAACTGTACTTCATATATCTTGGGAAAGAAAAGTTGAAGCAATCACTGAAGCTAGAGACTTAGATACTCTGGCCATGGATGAACTCATTGAAAATTTAACAACCTGTGAACTAAAGAAGAGTCAAACAAAGGAAATTGGAACTAACAGAAAGGACAAGACTATCTCTCTCAAGACCACTGAAGTAGCTGATTATGAGGAGGAAAATCTTGCATTAGTGACTAAAAGGTTCCAAAGAATGTTCGAAAAGGGACAAAGCCTTCAAAGGAACCCTCCCAAAGCTCAGGAAAGGGATGCTCAATTGTGCCATAAGTGTGGCAATCCAGATCACTTCATCAAATTTTTTCCCTTGTGGGCTATAGAACACAAGAAGGCTGTCACAGAAAAGCCCAGATATCAAAATCAGGAGTTCACCCTTCCATCTCATAGGAAGATGACTTCTCAAGAAGCTGACTTAGTAGTTCAAAGGGCCCTAGCTGCTATGGGAGAACATGGTGATGAGCATTAGGAAGAGGACTCCCATAATCAGTCACTTTTTGCCATGGTTGAAGCAAAGGAAGAGGACACCCTAGCCCGTGTAGCTATAAGTGACTCTGAAAGTGATTCAGAAGAGGGAGAGTCAGCTGAAACACCTCTTGCCCTCATGGCATGCTCTGAGCCTGACACTGACACTAATCCATATGATACTAAGGTATGCTTTTCTGATCTCAGGCCCAACCTACATACCTACTCCAAAAGAAAGCTCGAAACCCTCCCAGCAGTTCTCATAGGTGCATATTATTCAATATGTGCTGAGAAAGAGAGTCTGTTGAATGACTATTCATCTCTAAGGATGGAAAGTGAAAGTCTCGAGGAATAAAATGGCTCTTTAAAGAACTCCCTCAAAGAGTTCTCTAACAAAGGAAAAAATCAGGCCACTGTACTCCAATAATCCTTGGAAAAGGACATCAAAAAACTCAAGACAAGGGTCACAGAGCTATCTGAAGGAAACAATTCCCTAACAAGAGAATTGAATAAAGCCAAGCTTGAGCTGGAGCACAATCGAAAAGGGACAAAGTCCTCAGCTTTTCTTTTCCACATTCAGAATAGTCATACTACCTCCAAGCATGGGCTAGGATTTAGACCTGAGGCCTGTAAGGCAAACTACTCAATGAATATAGTGTGTATTGCATGTGGAAAGGTAGGACATCTCAAGGGTCAATGTCCAATTCATCTAAAATCTTATCAAAGGAACCTAAACTTTATCAATAAAGTCAAGAGAAAATGTCTAACTCAAGCTGAGCAAAGAAATTTGAAAAGTATCAACAAACTCAGGTCCAAGGAGTTGAGAAGAAAGCTCTCCATTAAAAGGGAGCTTCCCTACTGGGCCAAGAAAGACTTAATTCATCCTTTCACTCATAAAAAGGGACCCAAGCTGATCTGGGTACCCAGAATGAGTCACTAACCTTTTGACAGGAACGGAAGAGAGGAATAATCAAGGTTGGATACCTTGACAATGATTGCTCTAGATAAATGACTAAAAACAAAGTGATTTCCTCTCTCCTACAAAGTCTCAAGGTGGATGTATGTCCCTAACAAGAAAAATTAAAAAAATTGTTGGTATGAGAAGAGTGTGCATTACAAGAAGAGGTACAGGTCTCAGGGGGAATATCCATGCAGCAGGAGAAACACGTGTTAAAAAAAACTTCTGAGGAAAGCACTCATGGATCTGATCCTCAAGGTACGCACTTCTTTTACAAGACTATCAAAATTAGAATACAGAAGTAATATTGGTCTGTCATGAGAACATGATCCCCATAAGATCTCCACTTACTCAAATAAAACAAATTCTCAAGCGGGAAAATCAAATAAGTGGACTTGCTATCATATACTCCCCTCTTCAAAATCTGACAACCATCACCTCAAGCACCTCTCATATAAGAAATTGTTCACCTTCACAAAACCCTCTCTCATACTTCACTTGATCCCATCTTTCCCAAACTCACCAAAAATATTTAGACCTGCTCCCATGGTTTCCTCGTCTACCAAACCCACTCCCCCCTCTCTCTACTCGCTTGTGGATTACCTTGATGACGAGGACTTTCCCTTACCACAAGGCTTACCCACTCAGAGAGAACATACTATAAGATCACCCTCTCCCACTCTTCCCTTTGCTCCTCCACCACTAGCTTCTCCCCCTAAACCTTCATCTTCTCAAACCCAAAAGTCTGACTCCTTGAACTACTCATGGAATACAGATGAAACTGACCAAGATGCTCCTCCGTCTATAATCCCCAAACCCTCTTCTCATGATGAAGAGAAAACTGATAGCGATAGAGATATTCGTCTGGTCTCCAAGTACACTAGGGCTGAGTCTGCTGTCATTCATGGATCAAAAAAGAGGGCTGCTATGAAACCCCCAAAGAAACCCCTGTTAAAACCCTCCAATGATCCTCTACCCTCACCCTCTCTTCCACCAAGAAAACCCTTTACCAGAAAAAAGGGCTGCTGATGCTCAGAAAGAGGCGGAGAAGAAAATAGCTAGGGTGGTTCGAGGGAAGAAGAGGATAGGTGACGATGATGAACCCATAGACCTGGATAGGAAAGTAGTAGAAGAGGAAGATGGAGAAGAACTTTCCACCCTAAGGATGTAAAAACCAAAAAGAATTATGAGAAGTTCTTGAGACTAGGGCCCATTGGTTACTACTCCACACAACCTCTCCTGAAAGAGAAAATTCTTGATACTGAGGTACTACAAAATCACTTCATTTTTCAGCTTCTAGATAGGCTAGATTTCCAAGGTTGGGGTCACTTGTTTAAAACTATTAAGCCTATGGTACATAGAGAAGAGGTGACAGAATTCTATGTCAAATTGAAGTTTTTGGATGGGTGGGTGGTAAGCTCACAAGTGAAAGGAGTAGAAATTGTATTTGACCCTGCTAGATTAGGAGAAATCTTGTCTGTGCATTCTGAGGGTCTTAAAGAATATATGTGGAAAACAGATGAGGACTGCATGTTAACTAGGAAGTTCTCTCAGGGGAAGGAGAAGAAGGGAGCAAGGAAAGTGTTCAAAGGGGAAATGTCTCCTAATCACAAGCTCTTGTTTGAGATTGTGAACAAGGAAATATTGCCTAGAGGAGGAAGGAGGCATGAGGCTAGCTTCAGGGACATGGGGATTATGAATGATCTGGACTTAGATGAGAAGGTAAACCTACCAGCACTAATGATCAAGCACATGGGTAGGGTAACTTCCCCCAGGACTGGTCCTCATGGTTTAGCCTATGGGTTTCTGCTGACAGAGGTGTTCAGAAGCTTTGATGTACCTCTAGGAAAGAGAGCAGGAGTTACCAAAAATGACATGATCACTCTCTCCACCTTGGAGGAATGTGACTGTGTGCCTACACAAGCTCCCAAGAAGAAGAGGTCTAGTCACATGACTCAATCCTTACAGGACCTAGAAGCTGCACATGAGAATATTGCTCTGCTAAGAAAGGAGAATACTGCTTTGAGGAGAGACTGGCAGCTTCCCAAGGACAAGTGGACTCTCTAAAGACTGAGATGATTCTTCAGCAAACAAAATACCTTGATAACATCCAGTCTCTTATGAACCTCATTCCCAAGCCTGCCCATTGATCCTCCTTAGTTGCCTTTACTCTAGACCCCTCCCCCTCTGCTAAATTTCCTCCTGTGTTTGGCTCTCACTTACAGACAATTATTTTGTAACTAATTTTGATATATTTTATTTTGGAGCCAATGATTGGTTTAATATGTGTTACCTTGATATTCAGACATTTCTGCTTCTTAACTCATGATTATGGTTGAAAGCCTGATATGTCACTGTGCTTTTTAATGATGTCAAAAGGAGGAAGAGTGTTATGCTAGCCATATTGTTGCTAGAGAGTGTTATGCTAGCCATATTGTTGCTAGCTACTGGTTATTATTGTTTGATCCACTTAGCATGACAATAGAGGAGGTGATAAGTAATAAAAGAGAAAGAAAGAAGCTGATGAAACCTGTTGATACTAAGGCATGAATGTATGGTGAACCTGCTGAACCTGGATTAAGATGATATGATGTTAATCTTGTTAAAATGAGGTGTTGTACTGCTGAACAATTTTCCACTGCTACTAAGGTTGTTTTTTTTTTCAAAAATAGAATAGAGTTTGCCATCATCAAAAAGGGAGAAATTGAAGAATTCTTGTCAAACAAGTTTTGATAATAAGGCAAAACCTATTTTTGGTAAAAAGATATTTATGGAAACTAACTATAAAAGGTACTATCCACGTCAAACAAAAGGAGAGATCAAAACAAGTGTAAAGAAAGAAGAAAGAGGCGTATCCAAGTCCAACAAGGAGAGGACTTCCCAGGCGGTGACCAACTCCTACAAGGAAAGGATTGTCTTTTCCTTTTGAGAAGAGGAGAGAGCTTGAGACTTCTATAAAAGCATTGGAGTTAAGACGAAATCAATCACCTATTGCACCAAGATGAGAAGGAGTATTCTCAAGCAATAGAGATCTCAAGCAAGCTATTCAAAAGAAGACACAAAGAGAGAGTTGTTTCTAGTTCAATCCTGCGTGATTGATAGGGCATAGAGTGTGTGTTGTGAGGCTTGTAACAAGAAGTGGGTTTGGCTTCTTGAGAGATAGAGAGAGAGAGAGTTTGAGAGAGTTTGAAACAATAAGAGTTTATTATTTGAGTTTAGGTACTAGAGTTAGTTCCTTTGATTATTGAGTTGTAATCATAAAACTTGAAGATGTGAGTAAAGGTGAGTTCGTGGTTTTTCTCTCCTGGAGTTAGGGAGTTTTCCACGTAAAAAGTTTGAGTGTTATTTTACTTACTGCTTTAAGTGAAATTGTGCTAAGAACCTGGTTCGTGAGATAATTAATGGGCACCAACTTTCTTCACAATAGTAGGGAAGTACAACAATGACTAAAGAAATATTATATCATGTTGATGAATGTTGCACTAAGAGTTCACAATCTCGAACTTTGAAGATGGTTTTCAGAAAAGATCAATATGGTGATGAATTGCAGAAAGCTATATACTCATTCTACATCTTAGTAATCTGTTTTCTCAATCTGCTGAGCTTCTTCATTTATTTCAACTTAGACCATTCAAGAATATATCAATCTCAAATTGAATATAGTAATATTGTAATTCCTTCACCTCTTTACCTGTTGAAAACTTAAATTGATTATGTTGAGAAAAAGTTTAATGGACATTCTGCACGTATATTATTGTGGAACGTTGATTGGGGAGGAATTGAAGGATTTATCAGGGAGAAGACATGACGTTTAGTTGATTCAAGTAATACATTCATAAAACAGGGATAAATCTCTTGCTACAGCTGCTTGCTTATACTTACAACATTGTCAATGTACCTTTTTCTAAAAAATATATTGTGGTATAAATTAGCCAAACAAAAGTAAAAGTTAAAGGAGTTCCTTAATAATATAAAACGTATGAAGTTTTGTTCTTGGATGGACATAGTCTAGAGTTTACTACACTTCTTAACTGCAAAGCTAAGCAGTACTCAACTGTTACTCATATCTTCATTCCATGAATGTTTTTGATGTGTTCATATATACACATGCGCATTTGTAGATTATGGATCAGTAACTTTGTGTTTGATCTATGCAGAGGAAAGATGTTGTTGGGTACTTTAGAGAGCATCTCTTTCATTTTGATTCACTGCTAATGGATGGAACATTATGGATCTCAATAAGTAATGCCAATTATCATCTATGGGGATGTGACTTGTCAACCGCCCGAAGCTAATGATCATCTTCTGGTCTTTTTTTAACTATGCATGCTTGTAGTGAGCTTATCTATTGTGGTTATCAGATCCATATTTATATGTGCTACTCCAACTTCAATAATTTTGTCCACTCAATTGACAAAGCAGATGAAAGGCCAAGTTTGACATCAACGAGTTCAAATTGACATCTCAAGAGTGATATTTCTCCTCGAGTAAGTTTCAGCTTCCTTATCTGTAGTCTCAATTTTCAAAAAATATCAACTTACCTTCTATAAATGTCGTATAAAACAGCAACTAGATACTCAGCATACCATAATGATGGATCCGCTCCTAAGTGTATGTGAAGAAATGTGTCATGTATTCATTAGGTTGGTGTAAGCATCGGATGTGATTAATTAAATCTTGGGTAAATACTTATATGTATCAGGTGTTTTCCATTCATACTTTATTATATGATATACATGTGGTTAATTATCTCAGAAAAATTACTTCCTTACATGTATGTGTGCGCAATATTTTTACGCAGGTAATAAAATTGCTATATGGACGGTTGGAGGCACGGAGGCTCTATTAATGTAACTCTTTTTCCACCTTTGTTGACCTCTGTACTGATGCAAATCCATTTACTTGAGATTTAGTGGTACTATGGCTGTAATAGGTAAGACTGAATTTTTTGTACTTTGTTGCTGCATCTGTTCCTTTCATCTCAAAGTTTCTCATATCTTCCTTCAACTTCATGTGTTAGCAAGAAATAGACACTTTCTTTGCGTTTCCCTCTGTTTTCTCAGCAATGCATGTATTTCTTGGACATATCTTTAACTTTTGGGTAGTTTTTGGTCTTGGATAATCTTTCTCGGCTCTAATTTTAACTACTGCATTTTTGTTTTCAATCTTCTTATCTCTCTGCTTTGACAGATTGTATCCGTTGTTGACCCTTTGGTACAGAACTCTTGAATTATTGATGACTTCTGGATGCTCCATCTCGACTTTGTTGCTAATTTTGACACACCATGTTTTTATCAGGAAAGAAGATTTGCAATCCTTGTATCATCAATCTAATCATGGCAAGTTTTGAAGTTGCTAATTTTTCTAATTTGAAAGTTCTCTTACTCATTCTGTACTCAACTTTTTCTGTAATTTGGATACTTGATTACAGTATGCCTTTCAGTTTACAGTTTAAATATATTAGTTGTGAAGTGTGACATATAACTGGTATGAAACTTGGGTTGTCAACTACATGAATCCACATTTCAACTTTGTTCTTTTTAGCAAGCTTTACCAATGTAATAGTATAACATCGTATTACGTTACTATTTAACTTGATGGTGCTGCTATTTTTAACATTGAAAAAAGACCTGTGCTATGCATGTTGGGTTCTAATTAAAGCAAAAGCTTTTGTTCTCATAGCTCAGAAGTTGGAACACTTTTTGTTTTCTCCATCCCCATATCTATTCTCTAATCCCAATTTATCCCAAAATAAAAACCCCAAGCTAATTAGTGTTGCCACTTTATTGATCTAAAACCTAAAATGGTAAATCACCATCTCAAAGGTCATCGACATCTCATTTTTATCTTAAAGAAAAATGGTACACCCGTCATCTTGAAATCCTAAATTCGCCTCTAATCACAATTGCCTTTACGTTAATTTTCGAATTAAAATTGCCCCTCCTCGTAATGGGACTGATGTATGAGTAGCTTTGATCTAATGAATTGCTACTAATACTTCACTCTCCTTTACCATTCCTCTTGACTATTATCAACGAAATGGATTGGGCTTTTGTTTTTTGTTTCATTTGTTATCATTATAAGATGGATTAATGAGCTTCTTTTATGCCATTTTGCATTTTGACACCACTGATCACCTAAATTCGATAAACAAGATTGACTTTTTTTCAGGTGATAGAAACTGAAGTGAATGGAAAGATTAGTTCATTGTAATCACGATAAACTTGACCTCCCTCTTATTGAACACAAGTTGTACGAGTTTCGCTCTTAATAAATTTCACAATAAAAACTCGACAAACAACAATTGGGTGTAAGTTTGGAATGGAGAAGAGAATGGGGGGATACAAACAGTGCTTGGAAGTCACGAAAATGAGTAAGGATTCACCATTGACAGCCATGAAAATCTTCATCGCCTTTGTAAAACTCAATCATGTGAACCAATAAATAAGTGTCACCTATTTAATTTAAAGCTACATATATGTCATTTCACAGTTTCATTAAAAGCGTGGGCATTTTCAATCTGAAAATTAACCTTAAGGGTAATATATTGTTATCCAGTAAGTGAAATGAGCGAAAATTTAATCCATTTCGAATACGTTTAACGACATTTTTAACTCTTTTCCTTAATTATTATTACTATATCCTTTTGTTACGAAGATAATGTGGTGCAAACTCATTTAGCTCTGTCATCTCTAACAATTTGACTTGCAATGATTAGTACTACTGCCTTATATTTGCAGTAGATGTTAAAAACAAATTAAAAAAATCTCCTTAGCAGGGAGAATGGATTTTGGAGAATCAGAATTCTAATACATCAAGTGTTTGATATTTATGAATTGCCGGGGGATAATCGATCATAAAGTTCGTTAGATATATGCGGTAACATATACTACATGACTTGGCATTCAAGTGTGTTTCGAGAAACTATTTTTTAATATAATAAATGAGTAAATTTAAACAATTTATCTTTTAAATATGTGTTCTCATCGAATAATAACTTTTCTTCGTGGCATCAAATAACTTGACTAAAGAAAAGATTCAAAAGAAGCTGACATGGAATCCACGTAGACTCAGCACGGGACCCACTGAAACAACCCCCAACCATCTAGAACCTTATAGCGTTGAAGTTCGTTACTGACAATCTAGACGGAAGTTCATCTCTCAGCCACTCATTTAATCATATTACTCTCTTCGTCCCATTTTATATGAGTTACTTTCACTTAGCACGAACTTTAAGAAAGAAAGGAAGACTTTTGAAATTTGTGGTCTAAAATGAGTCTTAATGTTCTTGTGGTCTAAAATGAGTCTTAATGTTTGTGTGGTTGTAAATTATTTTATTAAGGGTAAAATGGACATTTTAAAGTTAAATTATTATTAAACGTAGAAATGTGTCATTCTTTTTTGACTGACCAAAAAGGAAAGTGAGTCATATAATTTACCGGTAATTTTTCTAAATATAATCGGGTGAAAATCGTTTACACCCCCGAACTTTGCTTTAAAAATCAAACACCCTCCCTCAATTTTGAACAATAATCATTCTCCTCTTTTTATCCTAATTGAATTTTTTAAATGCTTATTTTGCCCTTGTATTATCAAGCTTTATATCTTTTTTTTAAAAAAACTTGTAATCACATTTTTTATTTTTTAAAATCTATATAATATATGTTGTATAATATATATATATATATATATATATATATATATATATATATATATATATATATATATATAATTTCTTAGATGAAAAAGAAAAGTGAAAAATACTAATTGAATATGTAAGTTAATGACATTTCATAATGAAATAAATGAGCAAAAAAAAAAAATATTAATAATAATCAAAACTCTAATATCTAATTATACAAGTAAAAATAACAGGTAATTATAACTTTATAAATATATTTCAATGCATATATATAAAATTAAATGATTGTTGTTTATAAATTTTAAATTATAATTTAGAAAATATTTTATTATTGACAACCAAAACTCATTTATCTATGTAGACATTAGAGAATAACAGAGAGAGAACGAAAAAAACATACATCTATATACATAATTACATATAGACATACATGCCCGTTTGGCCATAAGAATTTTTCACTATTTTTCAAAAAATTATTTCACTTTAAATTATTCAAAAAAAATATTGTTTGGCCATAAAATTTTCAAATACAATTTGAAGTTGTATTTGAAAAAGTGAAAACACCTAAATACTTGTTTTCACTTTTTAGTTGTATTTAACACTTTGAATTCTAAGAAGTCTTTCAAAAAAGGTATGGTCAAACATAACTCCAACTCCAAAAATTTTAAATAAAGTGATTTTTTTTCATGACCAAACGCTCACTTAATGCATATAATATAAAAATATCAATCATAAAAAATAGCATTAGATTTTGTAATTAATTTATAAAATTATTTTATTAATAATGTTAATGAATTTAACTAAAAAGGGTAAATACCTAGGTTAACAATAAATCAATATATAATATGAAAAGACATTACATAAATAAAAAATTAGAAATATTAAAGGTAAAATAGACATTGCATAGGATAAAGGGGAGAGAACGATTATTGTTCAAAGTTGAGGGGGGATTGATTTTTAAAGCAAAGTTAGGGAGTGTAAACGATTTTCACCCAAATATAATCATTGCCCTCTTCATAATTATTAATAATCGTAAAAGGAAAATAAAAAAAATAGAGAGCCAAAACTGAATTGTCAAATACAGCGTACAAAAACATTGTTTCCTATCTCTGCAAAGTTTTTGCCTTTAAGGCACTTCACTTCCTTTTTCAATTTCAATTCCTTAATTCTTTCAATTTTCTACCAATAATTTTGTAACCCCAGAATAATTTATTTATTTTTCAAATTTTCCTGAAGCTTTACATTTTCCGTGGTCGAAAAAGTTTTTGATTTTGATGAGATATGTCTGATCCAAACAATCATAAGGCAACGGGTTTACCAAAACCAACAGCACCTCCAAGCACGGCAGACACGGAGAGCCAGACTCCGACGGGCACCGGAGATACGGAGAGACAGACTCCGGTGCCCGGCACCGGGGTGGGAGACATCATCGAGAGATGGAAGAGAGAAGATTTGCTGAAGAAGGGTTGTTTGGGCTTACGTTGTATTGGTTTGATTTTCTCATTGCTTTCTTTCATAATCATGGCTAGCAACAAGCATGGTGATTGGAGAGATTTTGATAGATATGAAGAATATAGGTACATAAATTCAATTTCATTTCGTTATTTGAAAATATGTGTAAAAAAACTTGATTTATAGATTTTGGAACAAGATTTTGACAATATTATCTTCAAATATTTTCAAGTTTCTAAAAAATGGCTTAGACAAGTTTTTGGGCTTTTGGACTTGCACTCACAAAACTTCAAATTTTTTCCAAGTAAAATGCATGTCCAATCACAACTTCAAAAACTCAATTTTTCAAGTTTCAACTTCAAATCTATGGGGAGCTTATACTAATCTTCAGGGTCAATTAAACTCACTCCTAATACGCTACACCTTTAATCTCGATATCGTGGAGTTTTTGGTTTTTGTTCTGTTTCTTATATGATCTTGGTAATTGAATTGTATTTTTGGATGTGGTTAAATGCAGGTATGTGCTAGCTATAGCAATTCTGTCCACATTGTATACAGGATTGCTAGTGCTGAGACAAGTTCATGAACTTTCAACTAACAAGGAAACATTTTCGCGGAAGACTTTAGCTTTGCTAGAATTTTTTGGTGATCAGGTTTGTGATTTTTCCATGGTATACATAATAGAACTGTAAACTCTGTAAATTATCCATTGATTTGAAATTGTGATTGAATTGCGTGCAGTTGATGGCATACTTGTTACTATCAGCTGCTTCATCTGCTGTACCATTGACAAATAGAATGAGAGAAAATAATGACAACATATTCACAGATTCTTCAGCATCAGCAATCGGCATGGAGTTCGTGGCATTTCTAGCTCTGGCAGTGTCAGCTATCATTTCTGGATATAAACTTTCAAAACAAACCTACATCTGATAAGATAATACTTAAAATATATTGTTCCATTGATAATTCTTTTGTTGCTCCAGATTTCCTTCATTTGTTGCTAAACCACCCACATTCTTCCCTTGTATATCATTTGTGTCTAAGCATGAAAGACCTTCACTGTTTTCTTGAAACCTGTATGTAAGAAATCACAATACAAATTTATAGACCTTTTCGTTCATTGAAGAAGTCCTCTTTCTCTATGTTGCTTTCTGTTGTTCTTTTGGTAAATCAATTTGTTGAGGTGTAGAAATTTCCACAAACTTCCAGAATCATCATATCGGAAGAAGTCAAATCTGAATTTTGCATCAAGAAAAGATGGTACCAAATGATACCCACTGAGGGACAATGCGTACTGATAGATTTAACTACTCGCATAGAAGGTGATCATTTTAATGTAGTTTATCTTCAAAGTCTAGAAATGAATCCTGGTATGGTTGGGTGGAAGTATCATCTTGATTTATGGTTAAGCAAAAATGAGAAACTCTGACGGAAACGACTGAATGGAAACTTCTAAAGAATGAATATTCAACTTCCCACAAAAAAAAATATATCAACTTTCAACCGTGATAACTCTGTCCCACCTTACACTGATAGATTCATGTATACAAACAAAAAAAAAATCTTAATGATGAGTTATAACTGCTAAGAAATCTAGAGCCAGGCTCAAAACAAATAAAATAATGAACTAACTCTTATTTAGGATCCTAAAACCTAACTACGTATTCTAGAAAATAAACTGTCATAAGTTACAATGAATAGAGTGACTTGAGAAAGAAATCTCTTATCTTTTGCTTTTGGTATGGTGAAATTTCAGTTAAGGAAAGAGCTGAAGAATAAATCATCTTTAGGTTCTTCTTTGCTTATCGGCTTGGAATTGTTCGTGGGCTGCATCTGGTTCATGTAAGATCCCGATGAGGTTCCAAATCCTGAATAACTTGAACTTCCAGAGCTCTGTAGCATCTGCAGGGTGATTGGTGGTTGGATCTGTGCTGTGTTAAAAAACGTGTCATTAAAATTCATTCCCTGATTAGAATGGTTAGCCAACACTGAAGGCCTTGGAACTACTGGCATGTTGTTGTTGTTGTTGCTGGAAGATGGAGGTTTATTCATAGCGTAGCTACCACTACCACGTGCAGCAGGAACATCATGATTGTGTTTTCCTTCATAAGTTGTGATAACTGCTCTTAGATCATGAGATGCTCGCTCCACATGCTTCCTAACCGGACAGCCAGTAAATGTGCATTTGTAGTAACTCCTATAAAGACATAGCAAGGACTCACATTAAGACTTAATTTTTGAGTCAAAATTTCAAGGACATGAAATGAGAAGCTTTCTATTACTAAGAATGGAGAATGTGTGTGATAAGTGATTTAAACTTCTCGTTTTACTCCCTATTTATGCTAACTGCTCATTCAATTCTCTGCATAGTAAGATTTAGTAATGAGAAAAAAGTTAGTAAATGATTATGGTGTAGGGATTGCTGACCTTGGGTTTGGATTGCCTTTGACAACTTTTTGTCCATATTTTCTCCATCTATAACCATCATCAAGAATATCAATGTCGCTTGTGGTTTGAACTACAATTCTAGGTTCACGTACTGTTCTACTTGCAGATGATATGACCTCGTTTTCATTGTCACCCTTCCTGAAAGGACAATTAACACGACAGAACATTCAGAATTCATATAAAGTATCAACAAAAGGAAACCATTTGAAAGATTTTATGTTAAGCTTACCATCTTTTTGCCTCAGGTTCATTTTCATCATTTTCTCCTGACTTACTGATAGGAGACCCTTGATCAACATCCTCATCTCCAAAAGAAGCTGAAGAATTGTCTGTGACGGCCAATGAGTCTCTTTGAGCATTTTCAAGGAACGCGTTTGGCTGATTTGTTATATCCAAGTTGGAGTAAGCAAGGTTTTGAATCGATTGTGAAGATGATCTTCTGGTGGATTGAGGCTTTGGATGATTATGGCTCCCCTTATAGACTATCTCAGTAATGTGTCCATCCAAGTTCCTTTCAACTTTCTTCTTAGTAGGACAATTGGGAAATGTGCACTTGTAATAGCTTCGCGGATTCTCACTTCCTTTCACTTGCTTTTGCCCATATTTCCTCCAATTATATCCATCTTCTGCCTTCTGTTCTCTAACATATTGAGATGGTTGACAGTAATGCACTGGAGCAGGATTATTCTGCATGTTCTCTTGGGAGAAGCTTTGAATTGGAGCCACTTCTGATTTCACCCCAGTTTTTTCTGTGGAGAATTCAGTTGCCTGTTGTTGCCTTGTCATTAAGTCTTCCTGTTTCATTCAATTGATTAGAGAGATTTCCAATGGAAAGGAAACTTGAAAGAAAAGAAAGCAATTTGTGGTTGTTGGTCTGAGCAGACTTTTCTCATCTATATTTTATTGCAAATTGCAGTCTTGCTTCCATGTTATGACCAGCAAATGCAGAACATAACTTCAAACAAAAAAAATTTATTTGCAAATTAACGTTTGTTTTACTATTTTGTTCATTATTTCAACTTCAACTGGAATTTCGGAAATTGAACCATGGATAAAAATATTCGAAACTTATTTGATGAGTATTTGATGTGAAATAACCATTTTCACTCGCAAAACATCATTCATGCCCAAACATAACTTCAACGTCAAACTAAATATTTCTTTTCAGCTTCAACTTCAAAATACTCATTTTCTTAACTTGGACCAAATACTCATTGTTCAACTTCCAAATTGTTTCATTTTTAAATTTCCAGAGCAGAGATAGACATGTTATGGAATTGGAATGGAATATTCTTGGAGGGTTCAACTATTATTTAACTGTCAATAAACCTGATAAGCTTGACATTTCTTTAAAGGTTTCATAAAGAAATGGATAAATAAAAATACTAGTCAATGCTACACATATTTTACAGAACAAAACAAGCAACTACTATTTTTTTTTTATCAAACCAATATTGTATAGAACACAAATTCGAAATTTCCAACAACTTAATATGATGAAGGAAAGAAATTATACCAATGAGTTTCTTGGAGCAAAAGACTGAAACATTGATGATGAAGTAGCAGGCCTACTTTGAAAAGAAAAATCAGAAGCCCTTGAGTTATCCTCCTTGGAATTCAAATTCCCAAAACTCCCTGTAGTTGGTGATGGAAGAGTCTGCTCAAAAGTAAAAATTCTTGGTCAGACCAGTTAACAAAATGTAAATAATTAATTTTAATAAATTTAGCATAAAACTTACATTGGAATTGTTAAACAACACTGGTGAGTCCAAAAGCACAGATGGACTTAAAGAATGAGGAAAAGCAAGATAAGAAGAAGGAGAAGCTGGTGATGAAGATGAGATCATTGGCAAAGAAGAAGGTGGAAAAGACTTGAACTTTGGAACCTCATCTTTGTTAATTGAATTCATTCTTTGATCACTAAATCCCCAATTCTTGTTGTTATTACTATCATTATTATCAGAAAGAAGGTCACTAAAAGAAGAAGTCATGAATTGGGAAGATGAAAAAGAATAGTTGCTGTTAAAAGAATTCATAAAAGTGTTCATATTTCCACCTGAAGAAGCCATATAATTTTCCAGCAAAAAAAATAAAACAGGACAAGAAAGTTTCAAACTTTTTGAAAGGTAATTGGGATGAACAAAAAATTTAAGAGGAAAAAATGATGAGTGCTTAGATTTTATAAAGAAAAGGGGTAGTGGTATTTGTTCTTATAAATATTTGGCCTTAAGGTCATTAGGCTTCTTCTAGGAAGCTAAAAGGTACTTTTGACCGTGGAAATTTTGGAAATTTTTTTTCTAGTTTTTGTGATAGTCAAAGCTTGTGGATTTGACCAATTCTCGGCGGCTGATTCATAAGGGAACTGGGTAGTTATCCTCTGCGATTAATAACACTGTACAGCAACATGACACACACAAGGCAAATACTTATATGATTCGTTTGGCCATAGATAGTGCAGGTGCGTTTTACGACTTATGGGTATAAATCATGTTTATTATTTTTCTTAAAATAAAGTGAAATATATTTTTCAGAAATTATTGTTAAACAAATATTAAAATTTCACTCAAAACTGATTCCCCAAAAATATTTGATAATCTATGACCAAACACCAGCTTACTCATATTTCACGTTTACACTAGATCAAATAATTTAATCTTGGCAACTAAAAGTTAAAGAGAGAATGCATAACATTTAATCATAGTTAAACATTAATATATGTACCAAAAACATATATATTGCATTTATTGATTTGGTGTAAACGTCAAATATAACTACTATTTTTGTTCTGATTATGAGACATCATTTAATCAGGCACAAATTTTAATAAAGAAATGAAGACGTTTAAAATTTATGATGTAAAATAAACTTTAGATATTTATGTGACTATAAATCTTTTTATTAAGAGTAAAATTAAATTTAAAGTTAAGCTATTTCTAATTATAGAAATATTATAATCTTTTTGAAACAAATTTAAAAAAAGTATCACATGAGTAATTTTTTAGCCATGGATCATGCATACTTAAAATAGTAATACCTCTATCATTTAGTTAGTTGACATTTTTCTTTATTAGTAATATTAATTCAAATCTTCTTGTTGGTATTATTGTAACATTAGTGGAACTCTAGTCCCATGGTATACCTTTCCTTCTTTTTCTTTTTCTTTTTCTTTTTGAGCGTCTTGGGATCCATTATCTTTGTAGATTAATTTGGAAAAGTCCCTATAAGACATGTGAATTATTATTATTATTAAATATTAAATAGTTTCTTTTGTTACTTTTGTTGGGAACAACTTGGCCATGTAAAAGTCGTCCTTGGTCTTATAAAGTCTAGTATAAAAGATGAGTAGCATATAAGGATTAATGTAAAAATAATTAAACAAACTATTATATGAACATTCTCTAAATATAGAAAATTCATATAATTGCCCTTAACTAGTTTGGAATAAACATACTACCTTGTTATACTTTTGTGATTCGTTACTTCTAAAGAGAAATTATATTTTGTCCAAGTATCTTAGTGAAAAGTAAGAAGACAAAATATTAATCTCGTAGTTACTTCACAGTCGTCACTCATATAACTAAATTAAAGTACATCCATTTGCATCAACTAAATAGCTAATACAACTTTTAGCTAATTTCTGAAAGTTAAATTTGTTAGTATAAAAGATAGGAGTGGAGTAAGTTTGTGCTTATGGAAAAATAAATAAATACAGCAAGCTCATTTTACATTACAATATCCTCTTTGCCCCTTTTTTTTGGCTTGACTATATATGAACAAGTTGATATATATGTTGGTTAATTATATTATGAGTCGTGAGCATGTGTAGTTTTATAAATTAAGCGTGACGTGCATACTCGTTACTCTTTAGAAATATTAATTAAGACTATCATTTTATTAGTGTTTTGTTTGGAATTCTTAAATCTTAGTGAAGGATCGATTTTATACAAATTAAAGCAAACATCTATATATAGTATATATATAGCAAGTGTGTTACTACTTGGTCAAAGTCATTTCTTAGAGTTTCAGTCCAAAGGGTACCATAAATATTTAAGTTAAAATAAATGAATAACCTATAATAAAGGAGAAGGTACTATCTTCAATTTTTATTTTTATTTTCTTAAAAAAAGATTAAAATAGTCAGTGAGCAACAATAATACAAAGTTATGATAAGAATGCGTTGCTATCATCCCTCTAAGGTCCAACTGTTCAAGTTTTTTTTTTGTTTTTTTTTTTTTTACATTTGCAGTTCTAATTTTGGCTGTTGGATGTTCTTTTATCCAAAATTTATTTATGGTTATTCTGTCCTTTCATTTTGCCAAATATAAGATTTACCATTGTACTTGAACCTTTAATTTTTGGTTGTTGATAAAAATCTCTGATTTTATCTCGTGGGACAATAATTCTGCAGTATCACGAGTTCAATTATTACATAATTTAGAGCCTGTTTGGTTTGACTTATTTTAAGTGTTTTTAAAATAAAATAATTTTTAAACACTTTTATAATGATTAAATTTAAAAAAAAGAACTTTTAAACATTTATTTTTAAGTCAAAAAAATAAAAGTAAATCAAAAATTATAAGTTAGAATTCTTAACGCCCTAGCCCATCCAAACCGGCTCTTAGTAATTACTATTATTCTCTATTTGATTTCTCTTTAATCTTTTATCTTGTTACAATTTAACAAAAAAGAAAACTATAATATTCTTCTTCTTATCTAACATGTGATCAGAATTAAGATTCCAGTACATCTTTTAAAACTTCACTTTGCACAAACTTACGTGTACAGTCTGCAACGATTCGTCCCCTCGTTTTGAAAAATTCACAATAAAAATAAATGAGTTTAAAATTTTTGTGTAATAAAATTGTGGAAAATTAATTATAGTGATATTTAAATGAAGCACAAATTTAAAAACTAGTTAAAACATGAGGCTGCCCAGCGAGGTCCATCGTAGCAGACCGAAAACTCGTCATAGAGGCTCGCTGAAGCGAGAAGACTCTCGCTACAGCGAAGCCCGCAAGGCAGAATCTCAATTTTATGTTTTCAGCCTCCAAACTCTTTTCTAAAAAGGAGGTTTTCTCCTAAAAATGCCCCAGAGTTGTCTAACCCTAGAAAAGCAAGAAAAAGAGAGAAAAGGTCTCAAAAGTGGCTCGATCCCTCCCCCTCCTCGCGGTGATTCTCCCTCCAAATTTTCTGAAACCAGAACAAAAGGCAAGTTGCACGCGCTTTAGCAGCAGCTCGACATCGAGGTAGGTTATGGTTTAATCTGTAGTCAAGACTTTGATTTAGTGAGCATGATTATTGTGTAGAGGTTGATGGATACAACATGGTTAGGCCTTCGGGCACGAAGTCTGAATGAAAATTGTTAGATTTAATTAATGAAACTGAAACTTTGTGGATAAATATGTTCTGCTATATGAAACTCGATGTGGATGAGAATGAGTTAAGGATATGTGATTAATGAAGCTTAGATGTTGTATGCAACGTGATAGTGAAATTCGAATCTAAATTTGAAAGGTTAATTAGGATAGCGAATGGTCAACTTCCAATAGGAACTCTTGATTGTTGTGTGATGCTTAGTAACTGAGGTGGATTGGTGTCAAACCTTGTACTATGTTGTTGACTTGACTTGAGATGATAGGTTGTCGAGCGGACGGATTGTTGTAATTTTTGCATTGTGATATAAGTTTGTTGTAAGTTATCGTAGAAGAAAGACCCCACTAATATAGAAATTGATTTGTAATAAAGAGAAGGCTATTTAGGACTGACTGTGTAATGGGATTGAGTGGCCGAATAGTGACTGACGATGAAATAATTATGAATAATTAACAATAATTAGGGTGAGTCTACACCCCGTGATGATAGTTAAAGTCTTTGTATATGTATAATATGTTAAATTGGAGTTGAGACTTATTTTAGTACATGTATGTGGTTGAATTACTTAACTTGTGATTGGTCTTCAGACATGTTTGAAATGATGATTATTTTCATGTAGTGCTTGAATGAATAAGTTGTGCATACATGAACTAATTAGTGAACTTGAAATGATGTAAATGCACTGTGTTATATCCTGAGATATAGGACTGAAAATCATAGGTTCATTTGATAGTTGGATCAGGTGCCACGAGCCGGTACAGACTGATATTATTACTTGTTATAAATCGAGTATCACGAGTCAATACAAATTGATATTGCATCAATGGAAAATAGTTTTGACAGGTACATGGATCTTGGTGCATTCTCTGTAGGCCATGGTTAGTTGGATATAAATAAGACCTTTTAGCATGTGTGTACACATTTATATTTATGTTGTCGATACTGTGAGATGAGACTGAGGTTACTTGAGTTGTGCATGAGTGAGCTGGGTGAGCCTTGATGTGATCTTGAGATGGGTGAGGTGTAGAGACCATATGTCTGACAGATTGAGTGGGCATGAGATCCACATTGTTTGATGATTGCATCTGATTTGAGTATTTTGTGTGAGTTGATGCATATTGGTGTTTGACTTATCTTGTTGGGTTAATTTGATGATTATTGGTGATTACTATGTACTTGGATGTGATGTTCGATGTATATGGGTTACTTTTAGACCCTTGGTGATTACACACTATATATATATACACACACATAAATAATTATTATGTCCCTGAGCATTATATGGGCTAAATATAAAGAAGATCTTAATTGTTTACTTGTGATGGTTTTCTAGGTGAACTTGAAAAATGGGTAAGAACTGATAATAATAATAATAAATTGAGTATGAACGAGTAACTAATGTTAGGTGTTGGTTCAAAAGAGAACATGTGTAATATGAAATACTTTGTGACTATGTTAAAAGGTTAGAGTAACAGTTAAGGTTAGTCAGAACATAGAGATATTGTCTCTATGGTTTGTAGTGGAGTAAACTCTAAGTGTTGTTGATGTTGTTTATTTGAAATGTCCTTGCTAAGTATTAGTGTTGAAGTTATATGTTATATGTTAATTTCTACACATAATTTATGTGATCTAATCTCAGTCGGTCGATAATACCTACCAGTATGTATGGTTGTACTGATACTACTCTTGCTACACTTTTTTTGGTGTAGGTGTATGACAAGTTGACTGATGTCTCATTGCTTAGATTGAAGAGTCTTCATCAGCAACTTCCGTATTCTATTCTACAGACGAAAGTTGTGTCCTTTATATTTTATTGTCATATTCTTCATTAGTAGCTCTTTTATAAGTCTAGACCTGATTTTGAGAAAGTGATTGTATTTTTAGTTTTTGAAACAGTTTAAGTCATAAATACTAGTTTCAATTATTATTATATGATTTTTTTTAAAAAAACTTTTGCTTAATCATGTTAGATAAATAAGGGGTGTTTCCTACCGAATAAAATCGAGTAGGTGCCGCACGACTTATCGTACTTTGGGTTGTGAGAATTGGTATCAGAGCCTAGGTCACCGGTCTCTCAAGTACAAGAGTAATGTCAATTAAAGTTCTGCAAATTAGTGTATTGACGTCTACATCAAATCTTCGAGAAGTTATGGGCATTTAGGAATTGTTTCACTTTCTTCTTTCCTATCGTGATGTCCCAGTCTGTTGTCTCCCTGAATTGAGTTCAATTGATAACTAGCCGATTCCAATTGGTATCTCAATGCAAATCATTGATAATTGAATGAATTCAATTGGGATCTAGTCGATCTCAATTGGTATCTGACCTTAGGAAGTCATGATAATGTATTGAATGTGTGATCATGTGATGATAATGATGTGTACAACTGTCAATAGATAGGACCATGATTTAACTGTTATGTACTAAGGTGAAATCAAATTGTTGATTCATGAAGTAGTGATGAAGTTGTTATGTTCTGAAGTTATGTAAAATCATTGTTTAATTTATAATATTATGGATTCGTGCATTGAAATATAAGTAAGAGTGTACGCTTGTGGCAAGATTTTTAAAAATCCTCAGCGATTGCAGGCAATCTGCCTGACCTCTTTGCTATAAAGAGGAAACTTTTTCCATAGCGGTCCGCTTCTGCGAAGAAGGGACTGCTTTAGCGAGCTGGCTTGTAACAGTGAGCCATCACTCACTGTGGTGAGTCGCCATAGCGAGATAGTGACTGCCGCGGTGGAATGGCGCAAAACAGAAGCTCCATTTTTAGTTCCCTATTTTGAGAATATTTTGTGAGAGTTAAAAGGTATGAAGAGCAATTCTATTAAAAGTACCGACTTATAAACAAGGCCATCATCCTTCGAATGGCATCAACGACACCCGTAATCATCTAAAACAACAAGAGAAGTAATAAAAAATCATCTGAAATTGTGAAAAAGTAAGGAAATTGTCTAACAAGGATCCTTCAAGGGCAAATAAAAGAGTGTAATAAGAGGGGATGAGGGATGGGAAAATACTCTATCCATCCCATCAATTACCAGTGCTTGAGTCGCTAGACTCCTCCTGATCTAGCCCGCTGAGGAACGAGAACTCCTGGGTATCCTCTCGTCTCACCTTAGGAATCTTCTTGCTTAGGGTAAGGTCCTTGGCTAGAGACTTAATCCCCTTTCACATCTGAACCAGTAGCTTGTCTCGAGAGCGTCCCTTCCTCCTCTCCACCTCCAACTCGTTTTGGAGCTCGATATGGGTCTGCACCAAAGACTCAAAGGACCTGCAACATTTGATGGTTCGGGCACCACAGGAGGCACCATCTCCAATGGAACCTATGGAAAGCTCTCCAACATAGCTTTTACCGCAGCCACATCCACCCTTAGTGATTCCAAGATAACCTTGCCCGGTGTAGAATCAGTCTCAACTCCACAACAGCCCTGTCCACTGATGTTCTTTCCCTCGAACTCCATCTTTCTTTTCTTCTTGTTGCGACTGGGAGCACCTTTAACCTCAATGGGTCGAAGGGCTTATCAGTGCTAGTGATGCGATTCGTGGGCTCAATGGACACATTTTCCCGCCTGCACAAAATAGAAATCAGTAAAGGAAAGAAGGGGTCTTTGGTATGTAGTACCACGAAGTGTCTCCACTCTTTCATAATTCTTTACCCTATATTTATCGGCACCCCATCTAGCAATTAAGCCACCATTAGTGCTCGAGGGTAGGTCACGTTCGAGGTGTTGCTAAAAGACAAATTCTCCTAGATACCAAATTTAGCCACCTTCGAGCGTTCGAAGTGAAGTGGATGCTAGTAATCCCCATCTGATGGCCAATCCAAGGAATCAAGGCCATGTGCTCCTCTAGCACGAGTATGTTCACTAGCCACTGGTCATCCGTAGCAACTCTTTTCAATTCATTCTCAGTATCGAAGGGATTTGGCAAACCCATATCCTCGTTGATATCCGCATCTAAAATTTCAATGCTCTCACCTTGAATATATATGACAGAGTTTGGGATGCTACCGTTAACCATAGGGAGGTGAGCATAAAACTCCTAACCCAATTCTCATTGACCTCTTTAGGGTACCTGTACTAGCGGTAACCACTCGATGTCTCTCAGCCGGTAGTAGAACCCTGGTGCTTCTTCTTCTATCTTTAATCTCTCGGGATTCCTCCCTGGACCAAAACCTAGGAAGTTCCTCTCCTGAGTGAAACCCCAAAGCCTCTGCTCGAAGTACTGCCGCTGATTCTGGTTATTTGCAAATCTTTTAAAATTCTCGACTTTATTTGCGGTCATGTTATAATATCTGTGGAAGGAAAAGTAATGGGGTTACCCAATATGTTCAAAAAATTATAGCAAGGATTAAGTAATGAAGTAGGATGTAAAAAAGAAATAAGTTTGAAAAAGGTCCTAATCGTGCCAGGCATTTTGCCTCGGTGACTCATTGTAGCGAGCATATTCTTACCAGAGTGAGTCTCCATGACGAGACTGACTCACTATGGAGAAGTCGCCATGGCGAGGTAACTCTCGTTGTAGCGAGACCATCGTCCCCAACCAGCCAAGACCCAAAAATTGTGATTTTTAAGAATGTATTTCATTTTATAAAAAAAAAATCACAGATCAAGCATAACCTACTAATGTGCAACACTGATTCATGGTTTTTATGGTGATTTAAGCCCCGAAAAGCAAGCCCTAAGTATTTAAAATCCATTTCAAAATTTTCTACCATTTTACTCTATTTTCAAATCTGAGACTCCATGAACTCCGTGAGAACTATGTGAGGGGTGTTGTAAATATGATAATGACGTAAATCCAGTAATCATATTTTATAAATCATCCCTATAAGAGAAAGAAATTACCCCATACCCCCAGACCCATTTTCGATGCAAAATCAAGCAATCTAGGCACAAAATTGATGCGATATAGGCGTAATAAGCGTGATGTGAAGCCATAAAAAGAGTGTTTACCTTGAGTAACTGGCGATGATAGTGTTGAGTTGAGAGAAATTTCGTATGGAGTTGTGGGAAGTTGATTTTGCAAAGTGAGAAAAAGAACTTTCCTCCTTCCCCTAAAACTGCCTCGTCGCTCATTGCGACGAATCGTGTTTTATCGTAGTGGCTCGCCGTAGCGAGACCTGACTCGCTATAGTGGTCCAACACGGGTCCGTAATCTATTTTGTTGATTTGTGTATCGAGTCTTTTTCACCTCTCTAACTTCGAGAACCTTGATTTTAACTCGCTCAAAGAAATTCTTTCTCGAGCTGAAAAATGGGGATATAAGAAATCCGATTCATGCTTAGCGTGCAGGTTAAGAAAATAATTAGAAATTATCTCAAAAGGAAAAGTATTATTTTGGTCAAATATTGTTGCTGCTTCACCATTCATTATTAAAAGGAAAAATAGTTGTTGCCAACAGCTCTGTATCTATTCACTACCCAACGGTCTTTTCCAAGGAAAATTAAATTCTATTTAATGCCTATTAATTCTCTTAATTTCATTTTCTTTTGGATGTTGGCAGCATCTTTTGTTAGACTATATATATGTCCTTTTTGTTCTTGAGAAAGACAGAGAAAAAAGGAAAAAACTATTTTTACTTCTTCTTCTCTTCTTTCACTTATTTTGCTGGGTTTATATTAGAATATAAGGCTTTGTTGTTCCTGCTCCTAGTTTATACTAGACGGGCTTGTTGAATCCTGGGGGATACACCTTACCGGTGAAATATCCTTAAGGACAGTATCATAAGCACGCCTCAAGCTTTCGAGAAGATTCTATTATTTTCGTGATTGTACAACAAGATTTCCAACAATCTTAAGGATATTTCTTTTTATCTTTGTTGTCATGGATTGCGGAAGATCAACCTTGTTTTGAGGAAAAAAGTGGTGATTTTGGTCTTGATGATTTTGATACTTTGTGGTGTATCAAAGAGTGCAATATACAAGATTAGTGGCATGATTGAGTGGACATATGTTGAGTGCTTGGACTACAAGTTTTGGCTGTCCGGTAATTTTTTTGGTTTTGATGGTACTACTCTTGTTACTTTTTCAATTATAATTGTCTTCGTCAAATTACTCAACCTTTGGAATTATGTTGATAAGGTATGTAATTATTCTATAATCTCTACTCTTTTTGATGAAATAAAATATGGTTACAAGCCCGAAATGTTTAATAAAACCTTCATGAAAATAGTTGAGAAAATTGACAATCCTGCTAAGTCAAAAATAAGTTTGGATAAAGCAGATGATGTTATTGTAGCGGTCATTTTCCAAGTGAACATTGTGACCTATGTGAGCGACTGGGTGATAGACTCTTGGTGCTACAAGATATATTTGTGCCAATAAAAATAATTTTGTGTCTTACACGCAAGTCAATAGAGGAGAAGAACTTGTATAACTTGGTGATTCAAAAACTACTCAAGTTCTTGGAAAAGGAAAAGTTCTTACCAAACTCACATCTCAAAAAACTTTGGCTTTAACTGAAGTATTACATGTTCTTAATATTCGAGCCAATTTGGTCGCTGTGGGTTTATTAGGAAAAGCTGGAGTGAAGGTTTTATTTGAGTCTAATAAAGTTATCTTAATAAAAAATAATATTTTAGTGGATAAAGGATATTGTAATCGTGGTTTATTCGTACTAAATGTTATGAATGAAAATACTAGTAATTATGCTTATTTGATTGATTCTTTTGATTTATAGCATGCTAGACTTGGACATGTTAGTTTATCTTATATTAAGAAAATGCATTCTGAAGGTTTTATTGCCAATGTCAATTTTTTAAGTATTGATAAATGTGAAATTTGTGCTGAAGCTAAATAATTTAAAAAGTCGCATGCTTCTGTTTGTAGAGAAACTGATTTGTTAGAATTAGTGCATACTGATTTGGGAGACTTGAAACAAACTATGACTAGAGGTGGTAAAAAATATTATGTTACATTTATCGATGATTTTTCTAGATATACTAAAGTATATTTATTGAGAAATAAAGATGAAGCTTTTGAAATATTTTTATTATATAAATCGAAAGTATAAAATCAATTGGATAAGAAGATCAAAAGAGTAAGATCTGAAAGAGGTGGCGAATATATTTTGCTTAATGATTTTTGTGAAAAAGAAGGTATTATTCATGAAGTTACTCCTCCATACTCACCCGAATAGAATGGAGTAGCTGAAAGGAAAAATAGGACTTTAAAAGAAATGATGAATTGTATGCTTGTTACTTCATGTGCACCTGATAATCTTTGGGGTGAAGCTATTTTGTCTGCTGTCATTTACAAAATAGAATTCCTTACAAGAAAATTGGGAAGACCCCTTATGAATTATGGAGAGTTATCCCCCTAATTTGAAATATTTGAAAGTGTGGGGGTGCCTTGCTAAAGTTATGTTGCCTGACCCTAAGAAAAGGAAAATTGGGTCTAAGACTTTAAATTGTATGTTTATTGGTTATGCTAACAATAGTGCTGCATATAGATTTTTTGTAATCAATAGTAATATGCTTGAACATAACACTATAGTTGAAACAAAAAATGCTGAATTTTTTTAGCATATTTTTCCTTTAAAGTGTGATAATATTTCTCATGCTTCTACTTTTGAAAAAGAAAGTACTTCTAGTGTTCCCATTTTTTAAAATGATTTTGAAATTGAGGAATTGAGGAGAAGTAAATGGTCAAGGATTGAAAAATCTTTTGGTAATGATTCTACACTTATATTGTTGATAATGACCCTTTAACTTTTTCTGAAGCAGTTTCTTCTCCTCATGCACCTCATTGGAAAGAAGCTACTAAATCTGAAATAAATTCTATTTTATAAAATAACACTTGGGAGTTAGTTGATTTACCCCCGGGAACTAAACCCATTGGTTGTAAATGGATTTTCAGAAAGAAATATTTTTCTGATGATTTTATTGATAAATACAAAGCTAGACTTGTTGCTAAAGAATTTACTCAAAAATAAAATATTAATTATTTTGATACTTATGCTCCGGTGACTAGAATTTCCTCTATTCGTGTTTTATTTGCTTTGGCATCTATTCATAAATTTTTTATTTACCAAATGGATGTTAAAACTGCATTTTTAAATGGTGATTTAGAGGAGGAAATTTATATGGAGCAACCTGAAGGTTATGTAGTAGCAGGTCAAGAAATAAAGTTTGCAAACTGATTAAGTCCTTATATGGTCTAAAACAAGCTCCTAAGCAATGGAATGAGTAATTTGATCAAGTTTTATTAAGTAATAATTTTATATCTGTTGAAGTATATAAATGTGTTTATACAAAGCTTGTTGATGGTCATTGTGTTATTATATGCCTTTATGTGGATGACATGCTTATTTTTGGTTCGAGTCTTGATGTAATACATGAGACCAAAACTTTTTTATTTTCTAATTTTGACTTGAAAGACATTGGTGAAGCAAGTGTTATTTTGGGCATGAAAATAATTAGAGACAATGATGCTTTGATTTTAACTCAAGGACATTATGTAGAAAAATTCTGAAAAAGTTTGAAAACTTTGATGTGGTACCTGTGAGCACTCCTTTTGATGCTAGTAGTCATTTGAAAAAGAATCATGGAGAACCTATTTCTCAAAATAAATATGCTCAAATAATTGGTACTCTAATGCATTTGATGAATTTTACTAGACCTGATATAGCTTATACTGTGGGTAGATTGAGTAGATATACTCATAATCCTAACAATGATCATTGGAATGCATTGATAAGACTCGTGAAATATTTGAGAGGTACCATGAACTATGGTATTAAATATAGTGGATTTCCCGTTGTACTAGAAGGATACAGTAATGCTAACTGGATCTCTGATTCAGATGAGACAAAATCCACTAGTGGTTATGTGTTTACCCTCGGTGGGGGCGCCATAACATGGAAATCAGCCAAACAGACCATAATTGCTAGATCAACTATGGAGTCTGAATTTGTTGCATTAGAGTTGGCTATTAATGAGGCCGAGTGGTTGAGAAACTTCTTAGCGAGTATTCCAATTGAAATAAAACCCACACCTTCTGTATCGATACATTGTGATTGTCAAACAGCGATAGCTATAGCGAAAAATAAATCTTTCAATGGAAAGAATAGACATATACGTTTAAGACATAACGTGATAAAGCATATGCTAAGAGATGGAATAATTTCCATAGATTATGTGAAGTCAGAAATGAATTTGGCCGATCCTCTGACTAAACCTTTGCAAAGAAAGTTGATATTTGAAACATTGAGGGAAATGTGACTTTTTTCAATTTGAGAAGATTAACAATGACAGTAACTCAACCTATGTGATTAGAGATCCCATGAATTATGTTCATATGAGTAATAACAAGTCATTAGTTGATCAAGTGGTGCACTATTAAATATGTCCTTCCTATAGTGTGTGAACATAGTGCAAAATAAAACTGCAAGGCAAAGTGAGGATCCAATTCATATCCTTTATAGGTGGTGTATTACTCAGCAGAATACACTTGATGAATGGACCTATATGAGTGTGGAGTGGGGACGCTCCTATGAAATTGTGATAAATTTCTAGAGCACTCATGAATACCAGGCACACGCATGGCCTATTAGTGCAAAACTGCGATGAACAACAAAGTGTGTGAAGGGATAATGTGATAGATAAGACACTGAACTCACAAAAGAATACTTGGTTCATAGAAGTTCTAAACTTCACCAATTGCTCTGTAAGTTTAATCTTATTTAATCTAGATCTGGTCCATAGTCCAAGAGACACCAGTTCGATGCATTATTCTCATTGTGAAAACCCAGTAAAATTTTCTTAATTTTAATTTTTTTTTTGACATAAGTGGGGGATTGTTAAGAAAACAATTAGAAATTATCTCAAAAGGAAAAGTATTATTTTGGTCAAATATTGTTGCTGCTTCACCATTCATTATTAAAAGTAAAAAATAGTTGTTGCCAACAACTCTGTATCTATTCACTGCCCAACGGTCCTTTTCAAAGAAAATTAAATTCTATTTAATGCTTATTAATTCTCTTAATTTCATTTCTTTTGGACGTTGGCAACATCTTTTGTTGGACTATATATATGTCTTTTTTGTTCTTGAGAAAGACAGAGAAAAAAGGAAAAAACTATTTTTACTTCTTCTTCTCTTCTTTCACTTGTTTTGCTGGGTTTATATTAGAATATAAAGCTTTGTTGTTCCTGCTCCTAGTTTATACTAGACGGGCTTATTGAATCCTGGGGGATACACCTTACTGGTGAAATATCCTTAAGGACAGTGCCATAAGCACGCCTCAAGCTTTCGAGAAGATTATATTGTTTCCGTGATTGTACAACAAGATTTTCAACACAGTCTGCCCTCGATAATTCATAAAGTCTTGATGAAGATACGACTGGTCTAAGTGTTCCAGTGAATTGAATAGCGTAATATCATTGTTTCAAGTTAATTTGACGAACATGGGAATTGAGGTAACCTTGTTGTAAGTTACACTCGTGTCCTGTACCTTTTGGATCTGTTTCATGATGAACGATTGGTAAATTGGTATCTAATATAATAATTCATTATGTCGTTATGAAAAATTCACAGCAGAAATGAATGAATTTAATTTTTTTATGACATTATGAGGAATTAATTATAATGATATTTAAATGAAGTATGAATTTAATAACTAGTTAAAATGTGAGGCTGCCCAGTGAGATCCACCGTAGAAGACCGGAGACTCATCATAGCGGCTCGCATATAGCGAGAAGAGTCTCGCTATAGTAAAGCCCGCAAGGTAAAATCCCAATTTTATGTTTTCAGCCTCCAATCTCTTTTCCAAAAAGGAGGTTTTATCTTAAAAATACCCAGAGCTATTCTGATCCTAGAAAAGCAAGAAAAAGAGAGAAAAATTCTCAAAAGTGGCTTGATCCTTTCCCCTCCTCGTGGTGATTCTCCCTCCAGATTTTCTAAAATGAGAACAAGAATCAAGTTGCACACGATTTAGCAATAGCTCGGCGTCGAGGTAGGTTATGGTTTAATCTGTAGTAAAGACTTTGATTTAGTAAAAATGATTATTGTGTAGAGGTTGACGAAGATAACATGGTTCAGTGTTTGGGCACAAAGTCTGGATAGAAATTGTTAAATTTAATTAATAAAACTGAAACTTTGTGGATAAATACGTTATGCTATGTGAAACTCGATGTGGGTGAGAATGAATTAAGAATACCATATAATATTATCAAATAATTTCAAGATTAATGAATATGAAGAATATGAGTATATTAAGAACAATCAAAATCAAGTAGTCCTTGTTTGTTAATATGTGAATAATATATTGATAACGGGTAATGATATTATCAACATAAATGCTACTCAGCATATGCTAACTTGTTTGTTTGATATGAAAGGCTTAGGATTTGTCGACTTAGTTCTGAAACTTATGATCCATAAGGCTCCTCAAGATCAAGTATTGTTTTAATCTCATTACATTAAAACACTCCTTGACAATTTCAAGTATTTAGATTTCTACATTTCAAATATTCTGATAAATATAAACTTGCTCTTATAAAAAATAAAGGTCAAAGTAATTCTAATTGAATTCCGCTCGAGTGTTTAGAAGATTGATGCACATCATAAATTGTATTTGATAAGATAAATCTTGTGTATGAGTAAATTAATTTGATACATGAATAATACAAATTAAACTCATTGAATGAAAATGCAATGAGTTTTGAAATATTTGAAACATAACAAAAATTTGCTTTGCCTTACAATAAGTATCTTCTGGTTATATAGGGTACAGTGATGCAAATTTGATGACCAGGTTAATCAAAACTAAATCCATAAATAAATATATTTTTTCCATTGTTAAATGAGTAGTGTCATAAAAATCATCCAAACAGGCATGCATCGCCTGCTCTACAATGGAGTTTGAGGTTATGCTTTGGACAAGACTGGTGAAAAAGCTGAATGACTTCAGAATTTCTTGAAAGATATTTTATTTTGTCCCAAAATGTTGGAGCCTATATTCATACACTACAATAGTCAAGCAACAATAGGAAAGGTCATGACATTATGTATAACGAGAGATCTCTTCATATTCGATGAAAATATAATATCGTTAAACAATTACTCAATAGTGAAATTATCACAATTGACTAAATAAAGTCAAGAGATAATGTGTTAGATTCACTTATAAAAGGCTTAACTAGAGAGATAATTGAAAGATCACCAAAGGGATGAGACTATGGCCAAGGACAAGTCATCATGCAGATAACTCTACCTAGAAGAATAGAGATCCTAAGATTCAAGTTCAAGGAACGGAAACAAAGTTATGAATGATGGTTTAATATTGTCGAAGAACTCAACTCATTCTCGTAATAAGAAAACATTCAGAAAAAGAATTCAGAGTTAAGGCTTTTTAATGGTTTCTAAATTTGATATGATATATTCAAAGAATGAATTTATGGGTTACACGCTTAGAGTTCACCTATGTAAGTATCAACATTACAAAATTCTAGCCGCTTCAAGGAGAATAATTGTAAGGTCAATTCTCAACTTACTCATGAAAGTAAGAAGTGTTCATGATTAAAGTGAATACCACAATGAGGATCACACACGGTTCAAAATTAATGATGTGACTTATATTGCTAGTATACACCAAAGATCAATGGTTCAAGAGTATCACATCTACTGATTGATCAAGTGTTATGACCCAATTTTATGATATGTGTTTTCAGCTTTGGGCCTAGGTCTGCACAAATTTATCTTTTGAGCTACGCCACATCAAGCCCCAAAAGTGGGCATACCATGTGAACTTAAGATATGCCTTACAAAAGCTCTTTATTTTTTTTCTCTTATTTCATTGTATGATTCGCTAAGGTGTGATGTGAACCTCATCTATAGAATCTGGTTAGCCTCCTTTCAATCATACTTAACCAATCCTCAGCAGTCCGTCCTACGTCAAGGGCATCATATTCATCCCCCTTAGGGACTCAGCATCCTCGCTGAGGCCTATTCCACCACCATACTGAGGGAGCGCCAACTTTGATACCATATTTTTCACGATCTAAGTCCATAACACGTGTTTTATGATTTGGACCTAGGAACACACATATTTTTCTTTCGGGATACACTACATCAAGCTTCAAAATGCGAGTACCATATGAACTTGACCTATGCCTTATAAATCTCTTCAGTTTCCTCTCTCATTTCAATGTAAAATTTGTCTAAGGTGTCATGTATACCTCATCTTCATAAGCTTTCTAGCTTAGAAGCCGGCCAGTATTGCTTGAGTCGCTTTCAATAGCCCATCATTCGTTAAGATCATCACACTAAGTATGTCTGATATATTTTTACTACAAAAAATTCAAAGAAAAACCTGCTTATCTGAAGTAATTGATTCTTGATAGAGAATCGCAATGAGTTTTTACATGTTTCTCAACATATGGTCATTCTCCATTTATGTGGAAAATATTACATTTTTTGTGTAAATGAGATTCAAACTGTAACAATTCAAATTATCGTTATGCTAAAATATAGAGTAAAATCTTCACCTAATTTTTTTTTAGACCAAAATTTAAAAATGATGGGCTGACCTAGTTTCAAGCATAATTTAGGTGTGTGGTGGTCTAGAAAAATTTGAGAATTATTAGAGTGTTACTTTGTATTTTTTATTATACTTTGTGTTAGAGGACGAGTTTAAAAAGTCATAGAAACTCCTAGTGTGTAGAACGAGTTAGTAGAACGCCGATTATAGTAATTTTCATGAAAGGGTCAGTTCATAACGTTGAATTTTGAGAGGTTTATTATAAAATATCCAGAGTTGGAACCAAGTTCAAGCTACTGATTTAGGATCGCTGCATCACAGAAGTGATGCTATAGTGGCAGAAGTGTCGCCACAACGATAACCCCTTTTTGGCCTAGGTACCGCTACAGCGGCAGATCCTCCACTGTAGTGAAAAAAATACAGTATACCAGTGATTAAAATCAGAAAAACTCATTTTTTATTTTCACTTTTTAAATAACGCTCAAGGGAATAGCAGGGACGATTCTTCATAATTTTTGAGGTTTTTCATCTTTGAGGTAAGGTTTCTTTACACTTCAAACTTGAATTACTCCTTTAGATTCTTAGATTGTAAGAATCATAGCCATAGTAAAATTTGAAATTTAGCCCTAAGTTATGAACTGGTGAAAATTAGTGGGGAATGATATTTTTACCTATTATTTTTAATTCTTGGAGGTTAAAAAATACTTTCTATAGTAGAATTCATGATTGTTAATTGAATTATGAAGAATTCAAAGAGTTTAAAGGGTAGAAAGTCCTAAGGTGATGAACTAGGTTAAGTTTATGAATAATTTGATAAATGTGAGTTCCTAATTCTTAAGAACGGCGAATTGTTGTGTTAAAGTTTGTGTATCTGTTATTTATAGATCAAGAATGAGCAGAAATCAAAAGAAAAGGCAAGACTGTAGTGTAATATTATTTTTGGGCAAGGAATCAAGGTAGGTTATGATTTAATTGTAGTAAAGACTTGCTTGACTCTGTGTTTATATGTAAGTTGGGTGTTTGTGATTTGCTTTCGGGCATTACTTGTGATTATTGATTGCATCATGCATTGAACATATGGTTTTGAAATGGTATTTAGGTGATATATGGATTGAGGTTACGCCGACACTGTTATATGGATCGAGTGTCACACCAACACTATTATTGAAACGGGTGTCATGCCGACATTGGTAGATGGACAGAGCTCGTGCGCTGCAGGACATAGCTGAGATTTCCTGCCGACTCTAGTATGTGTGTACATCTTGCATACATGCAAACATCATTTTATTGTACTTATATTTGTGGTGACTATTGTTGAAAGAAATATGCCTAAGTGTAGTAGCTCTGCTGCAGGTTATAGCTGAGATTCCCTGCCAACTCTAGGATGTGTGTACATCTTGCATGCATGCAATCATGATTTCATTGTACTTATATTTGTGGTGACTATTGTTGAAAAAAATCTGCCTAAGTATAGTTGATTACTTGTATATTTGTATCCTGTTGAGATAAAGTGTTATGACTGTACTTGCTTGTCAACTTATTGTGAGTTGTGTTTTGATTGTTATTACTTGCATTTCATTTGCTTATTTGTATGTGTTGAGTTGAGTCGACTGATGATACCTACTAGTACTTAGTTGTTATACTGATACTATTTGTACTCTTCTTTTTGTTGAATGCAGAGCGTGTTTCAGCGTTTGAGACATGACCTCGGCTATAGTTCGTGATTCAGGCATCGATTCAAGGGTGAGCACCATGTTCGAGCAACTATTGGATCATCTTTATGTTGGTTATGTCCTTTGTCTCGGGACAGAAATATTCTTTTTATTTTATGTTCTGGATATTAATTAGACTTAGTTTTTGAATTTTTTTAGAGTTCTTGTACTATAACTTCGGGTCCCGAGGGTTGTAATAACTAGAGATACTTTCGCACTCTCTTGTTTTGGATATTAAATGAGTTAGTAATGATTTAATTTGATTAAGATTGTGTTTAATAAGCTAAATAGTAGTAAATTAATGAAGACGATTTAGGCAAATTCTAGATAGTTAGTTAAGCGCTGTGTTAGATGATTCTCTCACCATAAAGCTAGGGTGGGTGCCAATCATGACATGTGAGTCGTGACACAAACTCATGACCTTTAAGTTTGGTTGTCAATGAAAAATGAAAGTATGTTATCCCACATTGGAGAAAAGATAATAATAAGTTGGATAAAAATAGAAATTCACTTCTACACTAACTTAAAGAGTTGGGAAGAAGTATAGTTTTTGCACCGTTATCATCGTCGCTCAGCTCGACTCCTGCTTTGACTTCTTGAATTTGGTCAATTGATCTTTAGATCAATAAAAAAAATATTCGCACCATTTTCCTATAAAAGGCACCAGGAAAAAGCTCGCAACTTTTTCTCACATCTAGTCGTTGGTTATAAAAAATGAGGCTTTGATTATCGCGTGATTTGCTTCATTCTTGACGTTCAAAATTTATTGAAATTTAAAATGTCAGTATTCCAACAAGGTAACTTTCATTTTATCCTAGTAGAAAATAATTCAAACCTCAAATATTGTGAGGGAATAAAGTTTCTTAGGAACACACTAAATTTTGGAGGCTCAAAATAACAATTCTGTTTATTTAAATTTTTGTTTCAAACATATGAATAATAATTTTAATATTTACCCCAACTCTTTAATAATTATAATCCAGCTATCATGTCCTTTTTTATAACTCTCAGGTCAACTAAAGTCCATTTAACAACAAATAAATATTATGAGATCTTTTTTTTGGTCAGGAAAATTTTATTGGCAAGAGAGAACCATGTATCACTCAGCCCATCTATTATATGTATTTTTAGGGAGAGGTTGGAACCAAAAAAGATCAGATTCCCCGCATATGAGACAAGCAAAAAGTATGGGACTAGCAGTTTTTTTGAAAAGCGAATTCAATTCTATAGTCGTCTTCTTTATCCAAAAATAGTGAAAAGAAATGCTAGTCGGTTCGGCAAAGTATAGCCCAAAAAAAAGAAGATGTTTCAAATTAGTTATCATTTTTATTAGGTTTTGTGTGGAGTTAATATCTCTCTGGTATCATCCTTTACGAGGTTAGGAATTGGAGAAGTATTTATCATATATAGAGAAGGAAAAATTACATAATATACCCAATATTCATGCCTAATTATACTCCATACCAACAGTTTAATTCAATTATATTTTGCAGCTAAGGGTTTAAAACTTTTGCTATTTATTTTGTATGAACTGTATTTGTATTTGTATGTCGAGATTCTACAAAATATACAATACGAATTTGTATTTGTACGCCGAGATTACTCTAAAGAATTTGAATTTGTATGTCGAAATTTACAGATTTAATTTTGTATGCCGAAATTACTCTATTTATGTTTGTATGCATGTATTTGTATTTGTATGTCAAGATTATATAATTGTTATAGAAACTGTTGATATGAAGCGTAATTAGGCAAAGTGTTGCTATGAAGGCCTCATTAAATTCCTATTAGTTGTTATTTATGAAAGTTACTCTGGAGAGAATTACTTATAATTATCTGATTGTGTAAATATATTTCACACTTTCATTGCATAGAATTGTATATTTATATCCCTAATTTATGAAATTAAAATTACAAATACCTTTCTCCAGCTAAGAAACATTTTGTATATAGAGAGAGAGGAGGTGGTAGGGAAAGGAAAAATGGGGGAGGATTTTATCAACAAGGTAAAAATTTAGATGATCAATTAACAGAGTTACTAAGATATTTCGGGCAAAAAAACTACATTCCTCAATTATGTTTCGTTCTTATAAATGAGTCATCTTCGTAATTTTAGATATGTTTGAAAATGAACCTGAAGGGTCGTGCTCCTAATTACTTGGGGATTAAGTTGATTTTGTTGCTTCACAAGATGTAGAGCTTTCTACTTGCCTCTTGAAGAAAAAGTTGCTCAAATTTTACATTGAAATTGAGGTCAATAATCCATGCAAATTTCTTTGCGATTGAGATGTATGGACTAGCCAAAGTCTATAAAAACACATACACACATATATATTATTTCATCCGTTTTAATTTGTTTGACTTATTTTGACTTAGGACGGAATTTAAAAAAGTAAAAAAAACTTTTGAATCTTGTGGTTAAAAATTAAAGATATGTCAAATGTACCAAAATGACCTTTAATTTTGTGGTCTTAAATATGCCATGTGAAAAGTTAAAATTGAAGAGTTGCTAAAATAGGAAAGAGACATTCTTTTTGAAACGTTCTAAAAAAAAAAGTAGGCCAAACAAATTGAAACAAAGGGAGTAATTTTTTTTTGCTAACTTACTATTAGGAGTGAACAAAATCGAACTAAATTACAAATCGAGTTAAACCGAAAAAAAAAATCGACTATTGATTTAGTTTGACTTGGTTTGGTATTGAAAAAAAAATCGATTATAATTGATTTGGTTTGACTTTAACTAAAGAATGTCAAACCGAATCAAATCAATTCGAATTACATATATATATACTATTTTTAAAAATATTTTATGCATAAAAATATTTACTGTAATGTAATTCATAAATATTTCTTAAACTTTTTCATAGTTTTTATCTTTCAACATATTATTTCATGTTTAAACTTAGAATTTTAAATGGTCAAATAAGTTTTATAACCCACATATATTAGTAACTCAAATAAAGTTCAATCAATAGTACTGCTTGTTGACACCCAATTTTGGCCCTCCTTTTTCCCATAATTAATTTTTATATGCTTCTTAATCCCGAGGACTTTTCCAAAATAATTTTTTTTATTTTTTATATTAATTTTTTATAAATTTTGGCACCAATAATCATTTTTTAAAAATGATTTCCTTTACTTTTTATAATAATAATTACTAATAATATTGTATCTTATAAAATCACCCCAAAAAAAAATATATTTTATAATTCATTCTTTTTAACAAGATATTGGTATAGTAACTTTTATTTCAAAATGAAATTTTGTCGTATCGCTATAGTATTTCCTAAATACAGTTCTATCAATTGAGGATTGCGATTACGCGTATCAAAATTATCTCTTAAGTCAACTATATACGTATTTGAAAATTAATTGGGATGAAAGAAAGCATCGTTAAATTAATTAAGTGGAAAAACGACTAGGGAAAATTATTTCTTTTTCTACAAACTAATTCATTTACCAATTTTGGGCCAAATTCTTATTATCTTTCAGCCAAAACTCCCTAGCCCACTACCTAATTACCTAACCCAGCCCAATACCGCCCAACCCACTACCCAATTCGCCCGACCCGGCCCAAATCCCCCACCAGCCCAAAAACCCATCAGTTAAACAGACCCCCTTTTCTCTCCACTCTCTCACCCCCACTTCGTCCAAACAAACAGACCCCCCATCCCTTCAGCCAACCGACAACCCCACCCCCCAAACCCTTTCTCGCCGCCCAAACCACCCCCAAGACCCGCCGGATTTCGCTTCGTACCGGCAGGCAAACGGCGACAACACCCTCTCCCGTCACCTCACGTTGTCCCTTCCCCTTTTCAGAGACTTTTTGCGACTTCGAAAAGGTCGCCCGCCGCTAGACCACCGGATAATGGCAAAATCCGGTGGTCTTCACCCTTCTCTCCTCTACTCCTCCACCTTTATAGCCATCCTCTCACCCTTTTTGTCATCTCAAGAAACAAAGCTGTAAAGCTTCCCCCCGCCGCCGGCCGCAGACCTCGGAAAAGAGGAGGAAATCGAGGACCCGTCGGATTCAAAGTGTTATCCGACGGGTACGAGCTTAGTCCAACGGGTCCGAGTTCTACACCTCTCCCGTCACCGTCTCTTTCAAACCAGCCTGAAAAGGTAGGCATCTTTTTCTTTCTTTCTCGAATCTCATCATTTCCTTTTGCAACTTGGCTTTCCAAGAATTCAAATTTTGAATTCTTGGAAAGAACCGTTGGAGCCCTAAAATTTCGGCTATAAAAGGAACCCTTGGGTTTTCATTATACAGACGGAAGAAATCACGGAATTAATTAGAAAAAATTGACGGAATTAATCACCAAGAAAATCCAGAAATCAGAAACTAAAATCAACAGCTCACCAAAATTGTTCTCTGGTTGTTCACTGTCGATTTGCATACACTCACTTTCGTTTTTCTCTTGTTGTCTCGTTTGCTATTCGGATAACCGGAGTCGGAGTCGGAAGTCACTAGTTTGAAACTCGACACTCGACGGCCTCAATCGCTGCCCAACACAAGGTAAATTCTATCCCGTCTAATTACTTTATGTTTAGTTTTTGTGATTCATTGATTGTGGGAGTTTGTTTGTTGTTGTTCGGCTGGTTATGAATAGGAATATGAAGTAAAACAGTTTCTGGGCTTGGTTTTATTCACATCAGATTATGTGTTTGTAAAGCTTTAAAACTTGTAATTTAGCTTGAAGAAATCCTATAAGGTTTGAAGATTTTTTAGTATGGTTAGTTGTCTATTACAAGATCATTGTAATGTTTAGCTTAAATATTTGAATTTGGCACTTACTGTTAATTGTGTTTTGGATTAGTCGTTTACTTTAAATGAAATTTCCAATTCTTGACTTTAGTTTAAAAGGAACTCTACAAGCTTTAAACTACGAAATGTGTTCAACTGCTCGTTCAAAGTCGTCAATTGTTTGGTTATGTCTTTAGCTAAAGTCATCTACCTAAAGTGAGATTTTTTTTACTTCTACCTTAGCATGGAAAGGGTTATGGAAATTTTAACCTTTGAGAGGTGATTAACCATGTGTTTGAGATTCCTTTATATGTTTGGTTTGTTGGTTTTGTTTGGTTTTACCACGTAAATATAGAGTTTGTAACTTGAGTTTTTTTTTTTAAGGGTGATTTGAATAAGCTTGAAACCCACTGTTAAGGCAAGTTCTAATCGGTTTGAGCAAGTTTTTGGTATGGTTAGATGTTGTACCAATTTAAATTACTTCATACAAAATTGTATTAATTTGGTTTCAAAAGTTGAGGCTAGTGGGCTGTTAGCTATAACTCTGAGAAGATTGTGTATGCACCTGTATAATTGTTTTAAAGCCTGCATATATATTGATCACCTAGCTCTAAGTTAATTAAGTTGAAT
Organism: Jaltomata sinuosa; assembly: GCA_003996215.1. Taxonomy (NCBI): domain Eukaryota; kingdom Viridiplantae; phylum Streptophyta; class Magnoliopsida; order Solanales; family Solanaceae; genus Jaltomata; species Jaltomata sinuosa. The sequence continues at coordinate 31,995 of QJPP01000910.1, read as the reverse complement.
AAGGAATTTGGTACTAGCTCATGTATATGACTGTTTTCTCAAGGCATTTGGCTGTCCATCATAGAATTCATGTAGCTCGTGCACTTGAACGTTTGGAATATTGTATCGATTGTTGGTTACATCTTAGGCTAGCTGATTGATTTAAATGAAAATTTCCACTGCTAATTTAACTTAGATATGTTTGGTTTCAACCTAAGTTTAAAAGTTCACTAGTTTGCTTGATATCGTAGCATGAATATGGAAGTGACAACTTGAGTTTTAAATGTGATTAAGTAAGCTTGAAAACTCACTATCAAGTCAGTTCGAAAAGTTTTCCGGTAAGGTTGCATATTGTACCCATTTGAAATCACTTAGTACAGGTAATTAATTTAAAGCATGACATCAATTTAGGTTCCAAGAGTTGAGATAAATAAGTTGTGATTTAGGTAAAGGGTAAAGTTCATCTCTTTTGGAACTCGAGTTTTAATGTTACCTTTGAGCCATGTTGATGTTTGATTAATTTATGGAAAGTGAAAGTGACGAGGAAATTATTTAGCCAAGGGATTATGATCTGGGAAAACTTATTTTTGCCTAAATGTCATGTAGTTCTGCTAAGTTTCTTTTACAGCTTACCTTTCTTAACCAATTTGTAGCGATTCTCAGTAATCTAAACTCATAGCCTTGCTTGTTTGAATGTTTCCTCATAATAATGCAACCTTATCAACTTGTTTCTTTGCTGATTATTTGATCATTTCCTAATTTTAATTCCTTTACTCTTTCTTTGTTTCATGTACACCCCGGAGAGCTGGAGTTCTCATTTGAAACTCAACCTCGGCCCAATATGTTTTGGGTCGAACAGCTATTAGGAACTATCGCAGTATTCGGAGTCACTCATTAGGAGATTAGTTCCTCCAAAGGAACTTAACATACTTAGTCCTTTATTTTCCATATGCTTTTCTTATTACTTGAATTTGTTTGACTAACCTTGTATTATTTGGATATGCACTTTTGTGACTTCGATTAACGTTTATTCTTCGGCTTACCATTTTGTTTGATTAGGGTATTTAGTTTGAAATTTTGAAAGAGAATTTCCTCCACCCTTTTTAGTTAGGCAAATGTTTCGGGTTTCTCTTTTTAAATACTTTAAAATTAGTGGTTAAACACTTTCAAAAAATAGTAATAATAAATGGTAAATAGTGCAGCTTTTTTAGGATTAACTAATTTAGGCTTTGTTTCAAGAAAAACTTGTTTCAAATAACTCGCGGTAGATTTTCAAAAAATCAAAAAATATTAATTAGCGATTCAATATATTTCGAACAAATATTTAGTCATTCTTAGGCCTTAGATTATAGAATGCTTTATCTAATTTAGGCAAGCCTCCTTAATAACTTATGTATTCTCTTATTCTAACCCCAATATTTTACAAATATTTTGGTTATACTTTATATCTATTTTGAGATTTCAGATTTTAAAGCCTCAAAACACAAGGTATATATGTCATATGCTATCTACTACAAGGTATATATATTTATATTTTACTTACCCTTCTTCCTACTTAAATTATACATATATTATTTTATCACAATTACATTTACGTACATAATACTTTCTTTCATATCCAATGCATGTTCATTTTTACCTTACGAATAAATGTCTTCTTTACATGAAAACAAATAATTCTCGTTCTCTACTCAAGTTTTCAAATTGTTCTTTTACATGAAATATATTTACAAAACAAATATGATTTTCTCTTATATCTTTTTCTCTATTACCGGTATACCTATTTCTTATATACTTTCACTTATCCAAATCTTTTAAATAGTAAACTTTCACATGATTTCCTATATATATTTTTAATATACATACGTCATCTTTGCTTTCTTTTTAATAAACATGTCATAAACTTTCTCAAACTTTAAGAAATACATATTTTTTACTTTACAAAAAGTATTTGTATAAATAAATGTTTTCATTTTTTTTACATAGCTTTTAAGTATATATTCTTATAAATCATAAAGTTCTACATACTTTAATTATAATTACGATAAAAGTATTACTATTAAACTTTCATATATTTTGACATGTACATACATATGTTTCATCTTTTTACCATAAGCATATTTTATATTTTTGCCTATTGTAGTGGCATGTGTCATATACTTTGAGTTTTTCTTTAAATTAATAAAACATGTTTTTATCACCTTTTTAGCAAATAATTCAAAAATAGTTTTTTCCAAATATGTTTCTAAACTGATTTTAAGGACTATCTTCGGATAGGCTCTGAAGGGTGCCTAACACCTTCCCTTCGAGTAACCAAAACTCTTACTCAGTATCTCAAACGTTTTCGCAGACTAAAAACAGAGTTTTACATTAAAAAATGGTTTCCTAAGTTTCCTAAAATTTAGGTGGCGACTCTAAACCCTTTCCAAAACAAAGGCAGAAGAGCCGAATGTTGCAAGCATATTTTGGCCAGTCCAAAATAGGGCGCGACAGAATGGCGACTCTGCTGGGGACGTACTTATGTTTTTACCTTAGCATGCTTAGTTTATCAATATTATTTGGGATATTTGTTTATTTGTAGTACACTATTTGCTTTAATTACGTTTATATCGTTATTCGTTTGAAAGGACGCAAGCCAAATCCAAACTTGTCTTCCTTATTTGTCTGATAAACACTACTTGTTGCTGCTTTCTCACTTGCATTTCTCTATCGAGTCTTTGGCCGTACACATTTCACACACTGTGGTACACGCGGAGGGTTTTATGCCCTCCCAAACCTTCTTTTGGATTCCTTAGTTTCAGAGTCGGTGCAATTAGGTTAGTGTGCCGTCTCGCAATTATTCAAGTCCACTCTCAAATCTAGGAAAATACTCTTATTCTAGAAATAAGTCATGTTGCATAGCCTTAGGCAGGACGATCCCGGGGATTGACAATGCATTTAGGGAACCGCCCTTATTGTCAACGGGTTTTTCATAAAACCCAGCGACATATACTTTGTGTGTGATTGATGTAAATGATCCAAACTAAAACACATGACGGATTTGGGATAAACAAACTTATCATACCCTTTACCTTTTTCTTTCAGATGAATATCAACCAAAACTTGCCCAACATCCAAATGATTTTCTCAGCTTCCCATAACCTACAACGCTGGTGGAACAACATCAGGACTCTATATGGACACGAGATTTCCAAACACCTGGGATCTCTCACTGAGCTGTTGGACATCCAAGCCAACGAGATGCTAACAAAGACGCTGATTGAATTTTGGAACCCGACCACCGCGATATTTCAGTTCTTTGACTTTGAAATCACGCCTACCTTGGAAGAGGTCAGTAGCCTCACAGATCTGGCACTCGAAGGAAGAGAACCAGTATTGCCCTCAACCATTTCTGGAAGAAAATTTCTACACGCTTTGGGTGTAAAAGTCTTCCCGGCCCTTGGGAATGTAGAAAATAGATGTGTAGGTTTGAACTATCTCTTTCAGAGGTTTGGACGTCAAGAAAGCTATGATGGTTATCGACAGGAATTTGCTTGTAGCAGAGCAAAATGGGAGAGAATCCGACCTGTGGCTTTTGCCCTCGCTTTCTTAGGGATTATGGTCTTTCCTAAGAAGATAGGCCGCATCAATATCAATTTGATGCCAGTAGTCCTTGCCCTGTTCAATGGCTCCAAAAAGTTAACATTAGTACCAATGCTTTTGGCAGAATTATTCAGAGCTTTGTCCTCCTGCTCAAGAGGATATGATTGCTTTGACGGATGCAATTTGCTACTACAAATTTGGGCCGTAGAGCATTTATTCCAAAGAGAACAAGCCAACGACAACTTGGAAGGAGTCTGCAACAAGATGCAAAGCCATGAGCGCAGGTTAAAATTTTGGAATGCACCGATAGGACGAGAAGGATGGCGGGCCTATCTAACGCATCTCACGAGAGATGCCATCCAATGGAAGCTCCCTTGGATCACTGGAAGAGCATTACTGAGGAGATATACCAGCTATTTTATTGAGTTGATCGGGTTAGAAGGGATCCAACCATACGCTCCACTTAAAGTTCTGCGCTAATTTGGCATCAATCAGGATGTTCCTTTATGGTCCCACATAGAACCTGCGGAGGTCACTTACGGAAGAGAAATACCTTCGGCCAGGATTAGAAGACTGCAGGAATCATGGATGAATATAATATCCGCAGATATCGGACAAAGAAATTGGTGCACCTTGGAATATTATGCGTGGAAGGTAGAGAGAGGTCCCATAATGCGACCAAGCTGGGAAAGGATCCCTGGTTTTATCGACTACGACATGGTGACTCAAGTCTCCAGGGAAATAATACCTCACATGTATCTCACCGCCTCCATGCGTGAACAGATTATTCCGGGCTCAGTTAAAGATGAGATAACCTCGGACAGTCAGGATGATATAAGAGAAAATCTAGAGGAAGAACTTGAAGATCAATCGGAGTATAGATCATTAGTGTTCCTGGAAGAAGATGATCCGGATTATCAGGAATGGCAGTTGAGAGAATGGGATCTCGGAGAATACCACCCAGGGCCTTATTTGGACATATATGATGATAGTGATGACGGTCCTACATGGCCCTAGGTTATCCTTTCCCATTGTACCTTTTTCATATTTCCTAAAGGTGCCTCATGGCCCATCCCCTTGTACGCCCTAATGGCCATCCCATGTCTTTCATTTTCAGGCTCCCATCAGCCTATCTATTGTAAGCTTTCAAAGCCGCATTTTGCTTAATGAAAAGTCATGTTTATCTCAAATCCTAAATGTGTTCAATGGATCATTTATTATCAAATTGTATGCAGCGTAGGCCTACCTCTGGCAAAACGAGGCTCCATATTAGGACGCATTTTTGTGTGAATATCGCCGACTTGGCGTTTATATTTGTTATATATTCCAACATTTCCCAAACTAACATAGTTTCCTTTTTCTTTCCTTTCTTTTCTTTATGTTTATTATCAACCCCCCGAAGAAAGTTGATTTGTGTCGATTTAAAAACTGGCGGAATCGCAATACAACCTCCGATCTAAAGGAAAAATGAGCGAAGAATCTAACAACACCTCGATGGTACCAGTAAATGGCGCCGAAAGTTCTCGAAAACTGATGGACACTCAAAACGACGAACAAATGGCCAACATGGCACAAGAAATTGAGATCTTGAAAGAAGAACTACGCCAAGTGCGGGATTTGACTAAGCTTACAGCTGCTACCTTCCCCGCTCAATTCCAATTTCCAAGTGCCGAGTTGTGGCCGGTCACTCCCGCCGACTTAACAAACGCGCCTAAGCAAACACCACCTGTTCCCACTTATGCTAAAGATCTACTTGCTCGTCCGCCCGCTGCTAGGGCTGCACCTAATCTTTCCTCGCCTACGCAGAACTTCACTGTTCCAATTCACCCAACAATGCAGCACATACCGGAGGCACATGTCACTTGTGAAATGCCTGTTCCACCGGTATATGCTACGGAAGCCCCTACTTTCGCAACATCCACGGCTGTCAAAGTACCATATGAGGTCGATCAGTACGTAGGATTGGAGAGGGATGTCCGGTCAAATGAAGATAGGTCGATAGCAGCTCAACTTGAAAGTTTGAAAAGGGCTTTTAAAAGCATGCAAGTTACGAGGGGAACCGAAAGTCTGGACTATGATGACCTATGCATCCACCCAGACATCGATATGCGGGTCGGGTACAAACCACCAAAATTTGATGTATTTGATGGGAAGGGCGATCCCCACGCACACCTAAGAGCCTATTGCGACAAGCTGGTCGGCGTAGGAAGGAACGAGAAATTGAGGATGAAACTGTTCATTCGAAGTCTGTCAGGAGAAGCTCTGACTTGGTACACTCGCCAAGACCCTCGCAAATGGCGTGATTGGCAAGAAATGGCCGAAGATTTCATGAGTCGCTTCAGGTTTAATACCGAAATCACTCCAGACAGATTCTCACTGGCCAACATACAAAAAAAGCCATCCGAATCATTTCAAGAGTATTCATGGAGATGGAGGACTGAGGCTGCTCGGATCCAGCCCCCACTTGACGAAAATGAACTCTCTAAGTACTTTATCCGAGCTCAGGAAGGCGTCTACTTCAACAAAATAATGTCAATGATGGGCCAAAAGTTTGCTGACTTGGTCAAGATGGGAGACTTCATTGAGGAAGGTATTAAGTCCGGAAAGATTCAGTCTATGGTCGCACTGCAAGCCGCAAGCAAGGCCATACAGTCAGGTTCCCTTGGTGGTATCAAGAAGAAGAAGGAAGACATCTCAGCCGTCACACCTTACTACCAGCACGGAGGATCATCCTACCGATACCCTAACAACTCCCAAATTATCGCACATGTTCCAGTATATAGTACCCAGCCACACTATAACCCACCTCGAGCTCCAGCATACCAAAATTCACCAAAGTCGTATGCCCCTGTCCAAGCTCCGGTTCACCAAAATAGACCAGCATATGCACCAAGACCATGTCCTAATCTTGAAGCCAGAAATACCCGCACCTACACTCCTATTGCCGAGCCTTTGGCTCAATTGTTTGAAAGGTTGAGGGTAGCAGGTTTGTTGCAGCCGATTGAGGGAAGAATCCCTGATCCAATACCACGAAGCTTTGATGGAAATAAGCGATGTGCATACCACTCGGGAATCCAAGGACATGACACGGAGGAGTGTTTTAGCTTGAAGAACCAGATCGAGTCTCTTATCAGAAAGGGAGTAATTAAATGCACCGATACTCCTCCAAATGTGAACAACAATCCTCTACCAGATCATGAGAATCGAGGAGTCAACATGATTACCCTGGAGGAAGAGTATGACCTGGAAGGAGCTATCGTGCCTATCTGGAACACAGAAGAAGTTGCCGCCACATCGCCAGCACAACCCTTTATCACAGTTCAGTTGAGAGAACCTTTGACTATTCAAACCTACCTGCCGAGAGTTGTGGTAACCACTATAGCCGCTGGAAAACCTGACTATGACACTAAAGCAGTCCCATGGGACTATCGGACGGAAGCCAAAGGCAAGATGATAGACGCTGCTGTGGCTCACGGAATGACTAGGTCGGGAAGGTGTTATACCCCGGAGGATCTAAATCGAGGGGTTCCCGGGAAAGAACAAAATCCAAAGAAGAATGTTACTGATGCAGAAGCCACAGAATTTTGGAAGAAGATGCAGTCTAAAGATTACTCAATCGAGGAACAACTAATGAAGACACCAGCCCATATTTCCATTATGTCCTTGCTAATGAGTTCTGAAGCCCATAGGAACGCTTTGGTACAAGTTTTGAGCGGAGTTAGCGTACCAAAAAAAACTACAAGTGATACATTAGCTGCAGCAATTGGAAAAATGGTGGAAGTAAACAAAATCTCTTTCCATGATGATGAACTACCAGCAGAAGGGGTCGGCCACAACAAAGCACTTCACATCGCGGTCAAATGTTGTGATAAGATCGTGACTAGAGTTTTGATCGACGGCGGTTCTGGATGCAACATCTGTCCTTTCACCACATTGAGGGATTTAGGTGTGAATATGGGAGAGATAAGGGAAAGTCGTGTGAAGGTGAGAGCTTTTGACGGCGCGCAGAGAAGCGTCATTGGAGAAATCTGTCTCACATTGCAAGTAGGTCCAGCTGAATTCCCCATCTTATTTCAAGTGATGGATGTGTCGTCCAACTATAACTTGTTGCTAGGAAGGCCATGGGTCCATATGGCAAGAGCAGTTCCCTCCACGCTCCATCAGTGTGTGAAGTTCGAGTGGGGTCGCACCGAAGTTACCATTCACGGGGAGCTCAGTCACCCCATCTATTCCGTGAATTCTGTTCCAGTCACCGAAGAATTGGATGGAGCCGTTTTCCATGCTCTGGAGATCATGCAAGCTGTAAGAATTGATGAGAAAATAGAGCCTGTAAAGGTGGAGATGTCGAGAGCAGCGAAGATGATTGCATCAGAAATGTTGAAATATGGGTATCAACCAAAGACAGGGCTCGGACCTAAGGCTGACGGTATAATTGAACCAATCCAGCTAAAACATCAGAAAGGTACCGCCGGGCTAGGATATAAGCCTGCTTCAGGAGGAGTCCACAGTACAAAGTTTGGGGCAGTAGTGTTCGTGCCAGGACAAGTCCTAATCCCAGATGAAGCAGTTGATGAAGACGTCATTGAGGGAATAGGAAATCTATTCGTGGCCATGACCGACGATGGACTGGAGGGAGATATCAAGAAACTGACCATCCGTGATGCCGAGCCTGTAGAAGTCTTGCAGAACTGGACCATCAGCCCATCCCTGTTTCGACAGGAGTCCTGGTAGTGTGGAAATGTAGTTTTATTTCAAAATGTTTTTGCATGATCAATTGAGGCTTGAATCATGCCTAAGCCCTTTTTGCTACTTGCCTCTTCTGAAAAGCTAGATTGCTTTTTAATAAAAAGTCTTTATTTTTCTTAAAATCTATCTTACGATTGTTTAAAATAACTATTTATTTTTACTCACCTTTCATACTTTTCAGCGCTAATATTAGTAAAAATCATCGTACAACGGTTATGACATGTAACGAATCCATTGAGCAAAGTACGAGTCATGAGCAGGACTATGAAGAATACGATGAAAGCATGATGCCTGAAAATCTGCCTCAGGAGATCGAACAACTTGAAAGCCAGAAAAGGCCCAACATGGATGAAACCGAGGTTGTCAATTTGGGAAATGAAGAAATAGTGAGAGAAGTACGAGTCAGCATACACTTGGAAGATGAAAGAAAGCGAGAATTGATTGAATTGATCAAGCAATATGTTGATGTGTTTGCTTGGTCCTACGATGACATGCCAGGATTAAGCACCGATATCGTCTCACACAAGCTACCGACTGATCCTTCTTGCCCGCCTGTGAAGCAAAAGACTAGGAAGTTCAAGCCGGATTTGAGTTTAAGAATCAAGGAGGAGGTAACTAAACAGATCCAGGCAAATGTTGTGAGGGTTACTAATTACCCCACATGGTTGGCCAACATCGTGCCAGTGCCAAAAAAGGACGGGAAAATCAGGATATGTGTAGACTATCGAGATCTTAATAAAGCTAGCCCCAAGGATAACTTTCCTCTCCCAAACATTCATATACTCATCGACAATTGTGCAAAGCATGAGTTGCAATCGTTTGTCGATTGCTTTGCAGGATATCACCAAGTCCTGATGAATGAAGATGATGCAGAGAAAACAGCATTTATCACTCCATGGGGAGTATATTGCTATAGAGTGATGCCATTCGGACTCAAAAATGCTGGCGCAACCTATATGAGGGCCATGACTACCCTCTTTCATGATATGATTCACAAGGAGATCGAAGTGTACGTAGATGATGTCGTTATCAAGTCCAAGAAGAGTTCAGACCACCTACGGGATTTACGAAAGTTCTTTGAGAGGTTGCGGAGATACAATTTGAAATTGAATCCAGCAAAGTGCGCATTCGGAGTTCCCGCCGGAAAGCTACTGGGGTTCATCGTCAGCAGGAAAGGCATAGAATTGGATCCATCAAAGATCAAAGCGATTCAAGAGTTACCTCCCCCAAGGACCAAGAAGGATGTGATGAGTTTCTTGGGGAGACTCAATTACATCAGTCGTTTCATAGCTCAGTCTACAGTGATATGTGAACCCATATTCAAGTTACTAAAGAAGGATGCCGCCACAGAATGGACGGAGGATGCCAAAGAGCTTTTGATAGAATCAAGGAGTACTTGTCCAACCCACCAGTATTGGTTCCACCAGAGCCCGGAAAGCCATTGCTACTGTATCTATCCGTCATGGATGGAGCATTTGGATGTGTGTTAGGACAACACGATGACACGGGAAAGAAAGAGCAAGCTATTTACTACTTGAGCAAGAAGTTTACACCATACGAGGCAAGATATACCTTGTTAGAACGAACGTGTTGCGCCTTAACTTGGATTGCACAAAAGTTGAGGCATTACCTGTCGGTGTACACCACGTACTTGATCTCAAGAATGGATCCACTCAAGTACATCTTTCAGAAACCGATGCCTACAGGGAAATTAGCAAAGTGGCAAATTTTGCTGAGTGAGTTTGACATTGTGTACGTGACACAGAAGGCCGTCAAAGGACAAGCTTTGGCTGATCACCTCGCAGAAAATCTGGTGGACAAAGATTATGAACCGCTCATGACTTACTTCCCCGATGGAGAAGTATTTTTTGCAGGAGAGGACATCTCAGAGTCATATGATGGATGGAGATTGTTTTTCGATGGAGCATCAAATTTCAAAGGAGTCGGAATTGGAGCAGTCTTGGTTTCAAGAACGGGACAGCACTACCCAATCTCAACCAAGATTAGATTCCCTTGCACAAACAACATGGCAGAATATGAAGCATGCATTCTCGGACTTAGGATGGCTGTGGACATGAACATCAAAGAGCTTTTGGTAATAGGTGATTCTGACCTATTGGTTCATCAGGTACAAGGAGAATGGGCCACCAAGAATGTCAAGATCCTTCCTTATCTGGAGTGTGTGAAGGAGCTGAGCAAAAGGTTTACAAAGATTGAGTTTAAACATGTCCCCCGGGCTCAAAACGAGTTCGCTGACGCTTTGGCTACTCTTTCCTCAATGATCCAACACCCGGATAAGAATTACATCGACCCTATTGAAGTGGATATACGTGACCAGCACGCATACTGTTTTCACGTAGATGAAGAGTTTGATAGAAAGCCATGGTACCATGATATTAGAAGGTTGCTCGAAGCAGGAGAATATCCGGAAAGTGCCAGTAGCAAGCAAAAGCGGACTTTAAGGAGAATGGCCAATCATTTCTTCCTTAACGGCAAAATCCTGTATAGGAGAACCCCGGATTTGGGATTACTAAGGTGTGTCGATGCAACAGAAGCGACAAGACTGTTAGAGGAAGTTCACGCAGGGACATGTGGACCCCACATGAACAGATCCACTTTGGTTAAGAAGATTTTGAGAGCTGGATACTTTTGGATGACTATGGAGAGGAATAGCATCCGGTATGTACAAAAGTGTTATCAGTGTCAAGTTCATGGCGACTTCATACGAGTTCCGCCAAACGAGCTCAATGTGATGGGGTCACCATGGCCATTTGCTGCTTGGGGCATGGATGTAATTGGACCCATAGAGCCTCCCGCATCAAATGGACACCGTTTCATCCTGGTAGCTATCGACTATTTCACAAAATGGGTTGAGGCTTCAACGCACAGGGCAGTAACTAAGAAGGTGGTAGCAGATTTCGTTCGAAATAACATAGTTTGTCATTTTGGAATTCCAGAATCAATCATAACAGACAACGGAACCAATCTTAATAGTGATCTCATGAGAGAGACTTGTGAAAGGTTTAAGATCTCCCACCGGAACTCCACAGCATATCGACCACAAATGAATGGAGCAGTTGAAGCCGCGAACAAGAATATCAAGAGGATCCTGAGGAAAATAATAGATAGTAACAGAGAATGGCATGAGAAGCTACCATATGCTTTGCTCGGCTATCGCACCACAATCAGAACATCCACTGGTGCAACCCCCTACATGTTGGTCTACGGTTCGGAAGCAGTAATACCCGCTGAAGTGGAAATACCTTCTCTAAGAATCATCCAAGAGGTTGGTCTGGAAGACGCGGAATGGGTTCGTAGCAGGATTGAACAGTTGATGCTCATTGATGAGAAGAGACTGGATGCAGTATGTCACGGCCAACTCTATCAAAACAGAATGATCAGAGCGTTCAACAAAAAAGTCAAGCCTCGATGATTCACACCAGGGCAATTAGTATTGAAGAAAATATTCCCTCACCAGATTGAAGCTAAGGGGAAATTTGCGCCAAACTGGCAAGGCCCTTACATGGTTCACCGAGTGCTCTCAGGCGGAGCAGTAATCCTCGCAGAAATGGATGGCGTCGTGAGCACAAAGCCGATCAATTCAGACGCTATCAAGAAGTACTACATTTGAAGACAGAGGGACTAGTCGTTATTTCCTTGTACTTTTGCATTTTCTCTAATGTAACAGAACTACGTATTAGCCTGACTTCCCACGGCGGGATACGTAGGCAACCCATATCTGGTCCGGTTTCCCTTAGAAAAACCAAAAACATCATCTTTCATGTATTTAGAACTACGATTGACCTGACTTCACTCGGTGGGATACGTAGGCAATCCTCGTCGGATTCGGTCCCTTCATATTTTCCATTTCCTAATGTATTTGAACTACGTTCTGACCTGATTCCGTTTTGGATAAGTAGGCAGCCTGAGTCTGGCTCGGTCATTGCACTACATATCTTTATTCTTCCCAATGTATTTGAACTACGTTCTGACCTGATTCCGTTTGGATACGTAGGCAGCCTGAGTCAGGCTCGGTCAATGCATTACATATTTTCATCTTTCTTTGATATCCCCAAACTACGTACAGACCTGATTCCCATTCGGGGATATGTAGGCAACCTAAAAGGTTCGGTCATACCCTTAGGATAAACCTCCCCCCCCTCCTATTTATACCTTCAGAGTGATCACAACATCTACAGAGAGATAGAAAAGCGTCACCAGAAGCCGGAGCCACGAGAAGAGTACACTTGGACGTCCTCAACAAAGGGGGAAAACTCGATTGGGTTTCGGAACATGTCATAATTTAAGGAACGATGAATGATCACTATATATATGCGCCTAGTATATACAAAATATACTTATTTTTTCTAAAAAATATATATATATATATTTTCAAAATATTTTACTGCCTTTCCACCTACCGAGCCTTCGAAATAGGAAGTCGCGAGCAACCAAGGAGGTTTTGAAGGGATCCACCATACCGAGTCTCTGGGATAGGAAATCGCGAGCGGCTGATGAGATTTTGTAGAAATCTAGTGGCAAGGCCAGGGTCCGCAAGCCGACACAAATCAACACCCCTCCCAAAACTAAGAATTTTTCTTTGAGCGCAGGGAAACAGGAATCAAGACAGGAGGATGTCAAGTCAAGATCATGGACATGATTGGAGAAATCTTTCGGCTATCACGACACCATAAGCCGAATATTCTTCCCCTACTCTACTTTAAAATATTTCGTCCCAATTCTTCCAATTCTTAAAGGGTTTTCATTTATGTTTTGCAGGTACGTCCGAGATCCGGATCAAGTATCGAAGATAGAGAGCTCTCGTAGGAAAATAGGATAGTTTATCTCTTTCCAAATAACTCCGCCAATCGGAGATTGCCATCTAATTGCGTCAAATAACTCCGCCAATCAGAGAACGCGGACTGACTTCATCAAACTCTGCCGATTGGAGTTTGTACATAAGCAAACAAAACGACGCTCTGACGATTGGAGCCTGTACATAAACAAGCAAGCGACGCTCTGCCAAATCAGAGAAATGTATATTAGCAAGCAAAACATACTCCGCCAATCGGAGGCTGCATCATAGCAAGCATCATCATAACTCCATCAATCATAAGCATGCATGCCATCAACATCCTCATTTTGCATTAAAGATCGCTCCACCAAATGGAGATGTCACGGCTGATTCACCCGATGAAGACTTTACTTTACAGTGTTGCCCCGCCAGTCGAGAGGCTTTACTTTACAGTGTTGCCCCGCCAGTCGAGAGGCTTTATTTTACAGTATTGCCCCGCCAGTCGAGAGGCTTTACTTTACAAGTGTTGCCCCGCCAGTCGAGAGGCTTTACTTTACAGTGTTGCCCCGCCAGTCGAGAGGCTTTACTTTACAGTGTTGCCCCGCCAGTCGAGAGGCTTTACTTTACAGTGTTTCCCCGCCAGTCGAGAGGCTTTACTCTACAGTGTTGCCCCGCCAGTCGAGAGGCTTTACTCTACAGTGTTGGCCCGCCAGTCGAGAGGCTTTACTCTACAGTGTTGCCCCGCCAGTCGAGAGGCTTTACTCTACAGTGTTGCCCCGCCAGTCGAGAGGCTTTACTTTACAGTTTTGCCCCACCAGTCGAGAGGCTTTACTTTACAGCATTGCCCCGCCAGTCGAGAGGCTTTATTTTACAGCATTGCCCCGCCAGTCGATAGGCTTTATTTTACAGCATTGCCCCGCCAGTCGAGAGGCTTTATTTTACAGCATTGCCCCGCCAGTCGAGAGGCTTTATTTTACAGCATTGCCCCGCCAGTCGAGAGGCTTTATTTTACAGCATTGCCCCGCCAGTCGAGAGGCTTTATTTTACAGCATTGCCCCGCCAGTCGAGAGGCTTTATTTTACAGCATTGCCCCGCCAGTCGAGAGGCTTTATTTTACAGCATTGCCCCGCCAGTCGAGAGGCTTTATTTTACAGCATTGCCCCGCCAGTCGAGAGGCTTTATTTTACAACATTGCCCCGCCAGTCGAGAGGCTTTACTTTACAGTGTTGCCCCGCCAGCCGGAGGCTTTACTTCCCAAGATTATTTCACCTACAATACATCCACTCCGCAAAATGGAGACGTCAACAATCGTTTGGATATCTACACTCTGCTCTTTACATTACAATTTTAATTTACATTTTTGAGCTTCAACAGGTACTTTGTAACCCCTTTTTACCTGTTTTGCAGGATGACACACTACAACGTGGAACTACCTCTAAGCAGCGATTGAGGCAATGCTTGATGAGGAATACCAAACTCACAAGCCAGAGTTTCAAGACTAGCACTCCGACTCCAATTCCTACAAGCCGTCGTCCATATTTCTAAATCAGAGTACACCTGCTCTCACAAGCATCGATACCCCTTTCTCTATCTCCTAGAGTTCCCACTAGAGGATTTTAAAGGGACTACCTCCATCCAGCAATTCGATGTGATCTTATGAAGATGCGAGATGCACCTAGTAGAGTCTCGTTTATGGGTGTGTTGTGCACCACATTTATAATCGGGAGGCTGTGAAAGTGCACCCATTTTGAAAAGATTATTGTCATCTAGGAAATAACCTACCGTCAATTCCATAAAACTCTTTCCAAGCTCAACTAAGAGACCAGTGTCAACCATAAATCGTACACTGGGGCAAATTTTGAGGACTGCCTCAAATTTACCATAATCCTCTATTCAGGACTGCAACCGCCCTAATTCCCATTTCTTTAGGGATACGTAGGCAGCTCAACTTCGAGCATGGCCGTACCCACTCCATCCGTGCCAAAATCATCTTCCCCTTTACCGCAAAAAATACCAGTGTCGACATAAAACCAACACTGGGGCAAATTTTGAGGACCTCTCAAAATTTTTGAACTACATTGGCCTGATTCTCGTGAAACCCGAGATATGTAGGCAACTCGGAGACCAGAGTTCGGTCGAATTCATAATGACAATAACCTTTCTCTTTCTAGGTACGACCTTTCCAAAATTTGATTTTTTCCAGTCAAGACAAAATTGGCTTTACGTCAACATCTTCGCCCAAAGACTCTTTCATCATCTTTGTTCGAAGAGGGGCAAGTTGTTGACACCCAATTTTGGCCCTCCTTTTTCCCATAATTAATTTTTATATGCTTCTTAATCCCGAGGACTTTTCCAAAATAATTTTTTTTATTTTTTATATTAATTTTTTATAAATTTTGGCACCAATAATCATTTTTTAAAAATGATTTCCTTTACTTTTTATAATAATAATTACTAATAATATTGTATCTTATAAAATCACCCCAAAAAAAAAATATTTTATAATTCATTCTTTTTAACAAGATATTGGTATAGTAACTTTTATTTCAAAATGAAATTTTGTCGTATCGCTATAGTATTTCCTAAATACAGTTCTATCAATTGAGGATTGCGATTACGCGTATCAAAATTATCTCTTAAGTCAACTATATACGTATTTGAAAATTAATTGGGATGAAAGAAAGCATCGTTAAATTAATTAAGTGGAAAAACGACTAGGGAAAATTATTTCTTTTTCTACAAACTAATTCATTTACCAATTTTGGGCCAAATTCTTATTATCTTTCAGCCAAAACCGACCCAAAACTCCCTAGCCCACTACCTAATTACCTAACCCAGCCCAATACCGCCCAACCCACAACCCAATTCGCCCGACCCGGCCCAAATCCCCCACCAGCCCAAAAACCCATCAGTTAAACAGACCCCCTTTTCTCTCCACTCTCTCACCCCCACTTCGTCCAAACAAACAGACCCCCCATCCCTTTAGCCAACCGACAACCCCACCCCCCAAACCCTTTCTCGCCGCCCAAACCACCCCCAAGACCCGCCGGATTTCGCTTCGTACCAGCGGGCAAACGGCGACAACACCCTCTCCCGTCACCTCACGTTGTCCCTTCCCCTTTTCGGAGACTTTTTGCGACTTCGAAAAGGTCGCCCGCCGCTAGACCACCGGATAATGGCAAAATCTGGTGGTCTTCACCCTTCTCTCCTCTACTCCTCCACCTTTATAGCCATCCTCTCACCCTTTTTGTCATCTCAAAAAACAAAGTTGTAAAGCTTCCCTCCGCCGCCGGCCGCAGACCTCGGAAAAGAGGAGGAAATCGAGGATCCGTCGGATTCAAAGTGTTATCCGACGGGTACGAGCTTAGTCCAACGGGTCCGAGTTCTACACCTCTCCCGTCACCGTCTCTTTCAAACCAGCCTGAAAAGGTAGGCATCTTTTTCTTTCTTTCTCGAATCTCATCATTTCCTTTTGCAACTTGGCTTTCCAAGAATTCAAATTTTGAATTCTTGGAAAGAACCGTTGGAGCCCTAAAATTTCGGCTATAAAAGGGACCCTTGGGTTTCCATTATACAGACGGAAGAAATCACGGAATTAATCAGAAAAAATTGACGGAATTAATCACCAAGAAAATCCAGAAATCAGAAACTAAAATCAACAGCTCACCAAAATTGTTCTCTGGTTGTTCACTGTCGATTTGCATACACTCACTTTCGTTTTTCTCTTGTTGTCTCGTTTGCTATTCGGATAACCGGAGTCAGAGTCGGAAGTCACTAGTTTGAAACTCGACACTCGACGGCCTCAATCGCTGCCCAACACAAGGTAAATTCTTTCCCGTCTAATTACTTTATGTTTAGTTTTTGTGATTCATTGATCGTGGGAGTTTGTTTGTTGTTGTTCGGCTGGTTATGAATAGGAATATGAAGTAAAACAGTTTCTGGGCTTGGTTTTATTCACATCAGATTATGTGTTTGTAAAGCTTTAAAACTTGTAATTTAGCTTGAAGAAATCCTATAAGGTTTGAAGATTTTTTAGTATGGTTAGTTGTCTATTACAAGATCATTGTAATGTTTAGCTTAAATATTTGAATTTGGCACTTACTGTTAATTGTGTTTTGGATTAGTCGTTTACTTTAAATGAAATTTCCAATTCTTGACTTTAGTTTAAAAGGAACTCTACAAGCTTTAAACTACGAAATGTGTTCAACTGCTCGTTCAAAGTCGTCAATTGTTTGGTTATGTCTTTAGCTAAAGTCATCTACCTAAAGTGAGATTTTTTTTTACTTCTACCTTAGCATGGAAAGGGTTATGCAAATTTTAACCTTTGAGAGGTGATTAACCATGTGTTTGAGATTCCTTTATATGTTTGGTTTGTTGGTTTTGTTTGGTTTTACCACGTAAATATAGAGTTTGTAACTTGAGTTTTTTTTTTTAAGGGTGATTTGAATAAGCTTGAAACCCACTGTTAAGGCAAGTTCTAATCGGTTTGAGCAAGTTTTTGGTATGGTTAGATGTTGTACCAATTTAAATTACTTCATACAAAATTGTATTAATTTGGTTTCAAAAGTTGAGGCTAGTGGGCTGTTAGCTATAACTCTGAGAAGATTGTGTATGCACCTGTATAATTGTTTTAAAGCCTGCATATATATTGATCACCTAGCTCTAAGTTAATTAAGTTGAATAAGGAATTTGGTACTAGCTCATGTATATGACTGTTTTCTCAAGGCATTTGGCTGTCCATCATAGAATTCCTGTAGCTCGTGCACTTGAACGTTTGGAATATTGTATCGATTGTTGGTTACATCTTAGGCTAGCTGATTGATTTAAATGAAAATTTCCACTGCTAATTTAACTTAGATATGTTTGGTTT
Source organism: Jaltomata sinuosa (assembly GCA_003996215.1). Classification (NCBI taxonomy): domain Eukaryota; kingdom Viridiplantae; phylum Streptophyta; class Magnoliopsida; order Solanales; family Solanaceae; genus Jaltomata; species Jaltomata sinuosa. The sequence goes on along the minus strand of QJPP01000910.1, from coordinate 14,023 downwards.
CAACCTAAGTTTAAAAGTTCACTAGTTTGCTTGATATCGTAGCATGAATATGGAAGTGACAACTTGAGTTTTAAATGTGATTAAGTAAGCTTGAAAACTCACTGTCAAGTCAGTTCGAAAAGTTTTCCGGTAAGGTTGCATATTGTACCCATTTGAAATCACTTAGTACAGGTAATTAATTTAAAGCATGACATCAATTTAGGTTCCAAGAGTTGAGATAAATAAGTTGTGATTTAGGTAAAGGGTAAAGTTCATCTCTTTTGGAACTCGAGTTTTAATGTTACCTTTGAGCCATGTTGATGTTTGATTAATTTATGGAAAGTGAAAGTGACGAGGAAATCATTTAGCCAAGGGATTATGATCTGGGAAAACTTATTTTTGCCTAAATGTCATGTAGTTCTGCTAAGTTTCTTTTACAGCTTACCTTTCTTAACCAATTTGTAGCGATTCTCAGTAATCTAAACTCATAGCCTTGCTTGTTTGAATGTTTCCTCATAATAATGCAACCTTATCAACTTGTTTCTTTGCTGATTATTTGATCATTTCCTAATTTTAATTCCTTTACTCTTTCTTTGTTTCATGTACACCCCGGAGAGCTGGAGTTCTCATTTGAAACTCAACCTCGGCCCAATATGTTTTGGGTCGAACAGCTATTAGGAACTATCGCAGTATTCGGAGTCACTCATTAGGAGACTAGTTCCTCCAAAGGAACTTAACATACTTAGTCCTTTATTTTCCATATGCTTTTCTTATTACTTGAATTTGTTTGACTAACCTTGTATTATTTGGATATGCACTTTTGTGACTTCGATTAACGTTTATTCTTCGGCTTACCATTTTGTTTGATTAGGGTATTTAGTTTGAAATTTTGAAAGAGAATTTCCTCCACCCTTTTTAGTTAGGCAAATGTTTCGGGTTTTCCTTTTTAAATACTTTAAAATTAGTGGTTAAACACTTTCAAAAAATAGTAATAATAAATGGTAAATAGTGCAGATTTTTTAGGATTAACTAATTTAGGCTTTGTTTCAAGAAAAACTTGTTTCAAATAACTCGCGGTAGATTTTCAAAAAATCAAAAAATATTAATTAGCGATTCAATATATTTCAAACAAATATTTAGTCATTCTTAGGCCTTAGATTATAGAATGCTTTATCTAATTTAGGCAAGCCTCCTTAATAACTTATGTATTCTCTTATTCTAACCCCAATATTTTACAAATATTTTGGTTATACTTTATATCTATTTTGAGATTTCAGATTTTAAAGCCTCAAAACACAAGGTATATATGTCATATGCTATCTACTACAAGGTATATATATTTATATTTTACTTACCCTTCTTCCTACTTAAATTATACATATATTATTTTATCACAATTACATTTACGTACATAATACTTTCTTTCATATCCAATGCATGTTCATTTTTACCTTACGAATAAATGTCTTCTTTACATGAAAACAAATAATTCTCGTTCTCTACTCAAGTTTTCAAATTGTTCTTTTACATGAAATATATTTACAAAAAAAATATGATTTTCTCTTATATCTTTTTCTCTATTACCGGTATACCTATTTCTTATATACTTTCACTTATCCAAATCTTTTAAATAGTAAACTTTCACATGATTTCCTATATATATTTTTAATATACATACGTCATCTTTGCTTTCTTTTTAATAAATATGTCATAAACTTTCTCAAACTTTAAGAAATACATATTTTTTACTTTACAAAAAGTATTTGTATAAATAAATATTTTCATTTTTTTTACATAGCTTTTAAGTATATATTCTTATAAATCATAAAGTTCTACATACTTTAATTATAATTACGATAAAAGTATTGCTATTAAACTTTCATATATTTTGACATGTACGTACATATGTTTCATCTTTTTACCATAAGCATATTTTATATTTTTGCCTATTGTAGTGGCATGTGTCATATACTTTGAGTTTTTCTTTAAATTAATAAAACATGTTTTTATCACCTTTTTAGCAAATAATTCAAAAATAGTTTTTTCCAAATATGTTTCTAAACTGAGTTTAAGGACTATCTTCGGATAGGCTCTGAAGGGTGCCTAACACCTTCCCTTCGAGTAACCAAAACTCTTACTCAGAATCTCAAACGTTTTCGCAGACTAAAAACAGAGTTTTACATTAAAAAATGGTTTCCTAAGTTTCCTAAAATTTAGGTGGCGACTCTAAACCCTTTCCAAAACAAAGGCAGAAGAGCCGAATGTTGCAAGCATATTTTGGTCAGTCCAAAATAGGGCGCGACACTGCTAATAAAAAGTTATTCAATTCAACACTAGGAATGACAATTATGTTAAATATCTATTCTTTAATTTTGCATAAATACATAAACTAATTTTATTTTTATTTTTAATAATTAGTCAGGTAGTTAATACTTATTTTAACATGACTGAATACTTTAAATTATAATTATTTTATTATGACTTACAAATATGCAATATTTTTTCTATGCGATTTTATTATTTTTTTGGTTAAATATTTTATAATCATCACTCATTTTATATTTTGTGTTATTTTTGAAGAAATAGCTTAGATAGTTATATCTTGCTAGAATTAAAGAAATATTTGAAGCACTTATATGTTTGTATGAAGATTTTACCGAGGTTAAAAATTTTGATTTTTATTAGTTTAGTTTGGTTTTTAAATTTAAAACTCCAACGCTAATAATTTAATTTGATATTTAAAAAATTTGAACCAACCCGATTTATGTACACCCGAAAGTACTCATTTTCTAATTTGTTTAAATGTCTGTGTTTTCAAATCAGCAATATATGAAGTAAATGGGTTTTTCGTCTTTTCACTCATCCAACTTTTCCTCCTTAACCCAGCTGACGTTTCTCTCTATCGGGACAAAACTTAGCTTCACTGCAAATCTTCACTAAATCTTTAGACTACCTCTCTTTCTTTCTTTATTTTTAAAAATTTCTCAAATTTTAGATGTATCAATTACGTACTAAAAATGCACATTCATTCATCTAAAAACAAGAGTTGATTGATAACAGCGTTTGATTTGGGTCAGACAAGAATTGCTAGTCCATATTCTTTGCAAACAGGGGAAATTTCATATATATATATATATATATATATATATATATATATCAGTTGTTCATCTAGTAAGTGTTTGTCTGTAAAAAAAAAAAAAAAAAAAAAAAAAAAAAACAGAGTGAGAATAAGTAAGAGAGTGTGACAGTGTGACCGTCTCTCCGACGTAGCTTGTCAGTTTCCGGGGACTCCTTATGATAAAAATGAAAGAACATTTTAAGAATTGTGATTTAAGAACAGACAATAATGGATACAAAAATTCCATTTGGTCAACAAATAATAGTCAAAGACAATATGATGAAGAAAGTGAAAATGATACAGTAAAGATAGCTACTAACAGTAGTACTAAGTTTAAGCTAAAAGTAGAAGACGTAGTAAGTTTAATGGGAAATAAAGGAATAAAATTAATGAAGCCTTTAAAAATAAACTCAGAAGAATATGCAGGATTAGAATGGAACTTAGAAAACTTTAATAAAAAAGAAACTTTAAAACCAAACGATCTTATAATGTATACAAACAATAAAGGAGACACTTCTGTTAGATTTACAGACTATAAATACACAGATCAAAAAGAAGTAGATGAAGAAGTAGAAAATAGTGAATTTATGAATATAGAATTGATACTAGAAGAAGAATTTGAAGTAGACAAAGTAATTTTAAAAGCGGAAGAAATACATAAAAAAGACCCAGATAAGACTTTTAGATGCAAAGCATGTCAAACTGGAAGTTTGGATATGATAAAAATGAAAGAACATTTTAAGAATTGTGATTTAAGAACAGACAATAATGGATACAAAAATTCATTTGGTCAACAAATAATAGTCAAAGACAATATGATGAAGAAAGTGAAAATGATACAGTAATAAGCCAGAAAGAATTAATGGAAAGTGCATCTAGCAGTACAAGCCCTTTCCAAAGAACAATCCATATGAATAAGATAGATAACTATACTGCAGGGAATTTACCAAGACATAGAGTATACAGAACAACCCCAACTGAAAATACAGAAAGAATAAGACCAATAGGAAGAAGAATGCCAATAGAAGAACCCAATAGACTTCAAGAAGGAGGTAACAAAGGAAAGATATTAAATATAGCGGCACATGATCCACAAATGTGGAATTCAGTACTAGACATATGGAAAGGAATAATAGTAGCAGACTACATACAATCTAACCAAGAAGTAGACGCAGAAGCCATGTATCGATACTTGAAAACCTTTTTAGGAGAATCCACAAAAGGAGTATGGGAAGCTTATAAATTAGAATTCCCAGAAGAATTCCAAGGATTAATAGATATGGGGGCAAACCCATATAATTTTGGAAATAAAATACATGTTTTACTAACAGGAGAAGATCCGAATAGCGGATTAGTAACTTTACAAAGAAACGCGTTAATAAAACTAGAACAATTAAGTATAAGTAGCTGGTTCCAGATAAAAGAATTTCTAACTGAATTCTACTATTACTGTACAATTAGTGGAAATACTTTTGATCAAAATTTAGGAAAGAAACTATTCAATAAACTTCCCGGAGCGTTAGGCAGGGAAATAGAAGAAAGATGGAACAGACAAGACGGAATACTACAACACCCAAATACAAAATGGACTATAGGCCAAAGGACCCAACATGTAATGAATATATTAACAGAAAAGTGTACTAATATACAAATACAAAAACAATTAAAGCAAAATGAGACAAGTTTTTGTAAAGGCATATATACTACACAAAGTTACGACAATAATCCAAAACAGAAAAGACATAAGAAGTATAAGAAAAATTCTTATTTTCCAAAAAAATATTATTTAAGAAAATCAGTAGCAAGAAAGCCATATCTAGATAAAAACAGACATATAAGGAAATTTGATGGAAAAAGAAATTATAAAAATAGACTAGAATGCTTTACATGTGGAAGCATAGATCACTTAGCTAATACATGCCCTAAAAGAAATAATAGTAGAACAAGAAATGCACAGTTAATAGAAGAATTTAACGAGACACTAATAAATGTAGATGAATACATGTCAGATAGTGAAAGTATATACTCAGTAGTTAGTATAGATACAAATGAAGAACAAAGACAAGATTCCTCTGACTCAGAAGGAGAAGAGCTAATAAATGAAATAGGACTAGGACTAGGAAAGTTAGACCTAGGAAAATTAAAAACTTTAGATAACTACAATCTGGTCAATTTAGCACTAGACTGTGATCATAATTTTGAAAAAGGGAAAGGTTTGGATAGTAACCAATGTTACATATGTCGTTGGTATCCAAGTAAAGATAAAAGACTAAAATGTAAAAAATGCTACATAGTAGGATGTATTAATTGTATAGAAAAGACATTAGAAACAAGAATTGAAAATGAACAGCTAGACATCAAAGAACCTATTAGATCTATGATACCTATAACAGAGATAAAAATATTAAGTCTAGAAGATAGAATTGAAAAGATAGAATATAGACTTAAAAAGCTAGAAAAAGGTAAAGAAATAATCATCGAAGAAGAATTAATGAATACAAGAAACAAAAACTTTGAAGGCTTAATCTGTAATGAAGATAAAAAAATGAGCACCATAAAAGTTTTAGCAAGAATAAAAATACAAAACTATGAAATAGAGACATTAGCCTTAATAGACTCAGGCTGTACCAAAAGTATTATAAATGAAAAAATAATACCAACAGAATTAATAAAAAACTTACCAGAACCTCAAGTATCAATGCAAATGGATGGATCATACAATACATATTCACATTATGTAGGAAAAGCAACAATAAGTTTTAAAAATACATGTGATAATTTTTATAAACCATCCTACAAAATAGATAAAATATGGACCAGAGACTTAAATATTAGAGTAGATTTTGTACTAGGATTAGATTTTCTATTACAAAATAACGGAAGTTGTCTTCTAACTAGAGACGGAATAGTTTTATCTAAAAATATCACTCAAACAGCTGTAACTACAATACATACTCCCACAAGGATCAGAAGCATTAAAAGTAAAACAGAAAAAGAAGAAGCACAAACAAAATGTGAAAAAGGAAAAGATTGTCAATGCGATCATTGTGACACAATAAACATACAAGAAGAAATAAATGATATAATAGATATGGAAGAAATAGAAAAAGACTATTCATTAATAGAAATAAATACAGAACTTTACAATTTCAGTAAAGGAATAAAACAAATAGGGATAATTAATGATCAAAAAGACCTGGAAAAAATAATACAAATCCTAGATGAACTAGAAATAATTGGAGAAAAACCCCTGAAACATTGGGAGTCCAATAAAATAACCTGCAAATTAGACATAATTAATCCAGAATATATAGTAAAAACAGCTTCAATAGAAGCCACAAATCAGGATATAGCAGACTTTGAAATACAAATAAAAGAATTACTAGACTTAGGAGTAATAAGGAGATCTAGGTCAAAACATAGATCAGCAGCTTTTATGGTAAGAAACCATGCAGAAATAATAAGAGGAAAAGCAAGAATGGTAATTAATTACAAAAGATTAAATGATAATACCAGAATGGATGGATACAAATTACCAGACAAAACTGAATTAATTAACAGAATACAAGGAAGAACTTGTTTTAGTAAACTAGACTGTAAGTCAGGATACTGGCAAGTAAAAATGCATGAAGATAGCATAGACTGGACTGCTTTTACTTGTCCCGAGGGACACTTCGAATGGTTAGTAATGCCCTTTGGATTAAAAACTGCACCTCCTATTTTCCAAAGAAAAATGGATAATATTTTTAGAGAATTTAAGACGTTCGTAATAGTATATGTAGATGATATTTTAATTTTTAGTAATACCATGAAAGAACACTTAGGACATTTACAGATTGTTTTTAGATTATTAGTAGATCATGGAATTATAATAAGTAAAAAGAAAATGGACTTATGTAAGTCACAGATTAATTTTTTAGGAATAATAATAGGAGATGGAAGGATAAAATTACAACCGCATATATCAAAGAAAATACTAGACATGCCAGACAAATTGGATAAAACAAAAGAGTTGCAGAAATTTTTAGGAATACTAAATTATGCAAGAAATTTCATAAAAGACTTAGGAAAAATCGCAGGACCATTATATTCCAAAACAGGATCCACAGGTCAAAAGACTTTTAATACAGAGGATATAAAACTGGTTCAGACTTTAAAGCAGATGGTTAAAAATATTCCAGATTTAGTCATGCCTTTAGAAACAGACTATCTGATAGTAGAAACAGATGAAAGTTTTGAAGGATGGGGAGCTGTTCTTAAAACTCGAAAGAACAAATATAGCGATAAAAAAGAAGAAAGAATCTGTGCATACCAAAGTGGTAAGTACAAAGAAAAAGGTAATATGAGTAGTATAGACGCAGAAATCCTAGCTGTAATATATGGATTAAATGTTTTTAGAATATACATTTTAACTAAACCAGAAATTTTGGTAAGAACAGACTGTGAGGCAATAGTAAAATTTTATCAGAAAATAAATAAAAAAACAAGTAGTAAGAGAAGATGGTTGAATTTTTTAGACGCCACTTCAGTATACAATATAATATTAGAACACATTAAAGGAAAAGAGAACAACTTAGCAGATCAATTAAGTAGACTTATGATTAAATAACTAACTTAAAAATCCTTTAGTATGTATGCAGGAAAAGACAAAGGAAAGGAGGAAGCCTCCCCTTCCGCAGACAAATATTTACAGACTTTGCTAAGAAATACTCAGTTCAGGCCTCAGACTCGAATGGATACACAAAAATTAGAAAGACTCTATTTTGGTAAACAGAATTTAATATGTTATCCAGAATGCAACTTGAATTTCAGGGTACAGGAAGGAACGAGCATAGACAAACCTCAGAGGTGTTTAATAGACAACCTATGGATAGCATTCGGAAAGATTCCCAAAGACAATGGATACTTTATTTCTGTTTTAAATGCTTTATTTCTGTTTTAAATGTTTTAAATGCTTTATGCACATATTTCAGTACTCCCTCCTCCTTAGTCTATATTCATGTTAGTACTATGTAAATATCATTATCTAAGTATATTCTCCCGAAAAATTAAACTAATTTTTTTTTTTTTTTTTTTTATTTAAACCGGATCGGAGACCGGGCGGTAATCCGCCATAGTCAATGATCTAGTTTTTACTGTTCATTACTATTCATTTTTTACTGTTCATTACCGTTTTTCGATTTATTATTTTACCCTGTTCATCTCTCTCTCTTAGCCTATGTTCTTACCAGCAGTTTCTTTAACCTTACCTTGGGAGAACCAGGTCCTTCGGCACTCTTGGCCATGGCGGACATCAATCCCTAGGACTTTACAGGTTAATCCATGGGTGTTGAATAAGAAGCTAAGAGCTTATACCAATATAAAATGGATTTAAATAAATATGTATTTCAAAGTATTTCAGGATTGATTGCAATTTATAGTATGGGGGTTGTGATATAAATCGATTGAGCAATATATAGTATGGGGGTTGTGATATAAATCGATTGAAATAAAGCGTTTGTAAAATTTGGTTGTAAAATCCTACTCAGTACTCCCTCCTCCTTAGTCTATATTCATGTTAGTACTATGTAAATATCATTATCTAAGTATATTCTCCCGAAAAATTAAACTAAATTTTTTTTTTTTTTTTTTTTTTAACCGGATCGGAGACCGGGCGGTAATCCGCCATAGTCAATGATCTAGTTTTTACTGTTCATTACTATTCATTTTTTACTGTTCATTATCGTTTTTCGATTTATTATTTTACCCTGTTCATCTCTCTCTCTTAGCCTATGTTCTTACCAACAGTTTCTTTAACCTTACCTTGGGAGAACCAGGTCCTTCGGCACTCTTGGCTATGGCGGACATCAATCCCTAGGACTTTACAGGTTAATCCATGGGTGCTGAATAAGAAGCTAAGAGCTTAACCATATACTAAGGATAAAACAATAAGTCTTACTAAGGTATAAACAGTAAATAACAATATGTTCCTCACATAATTCACATAAACAAAACAGTAAATAACAATATGTTCATCACATAATTCACATAAACATTTAAACTTTAATACATAACTGGGAGAGATACATAGACAATAATATTTACAATAAAATACTTACATGTCTGTAGACGGAGAGAGGTTTCCCTTTCGGGAGTCCCCGGAAACTGACAAGCTACGTCGGAGAGACGGTCACACTGTCACACTCTCTTACTTATTCTCACTGTGTTTTTTTTTTTTTTTTTACACACAAACACTTACTAGATGAACAACTGAAGAAAACTTACAAACACTATCTCACTCTTGCGCTTACTTATTTTCTCTCTCTTTTTCCGTTTTTTTTTCTCTCAAAGAGAAGGTATTTATAGATGTGGAGGAGCGGATTTCAAATCCTCTTTCAATTGAATTGAAGAATCTTTAGCTTTGCCGGGTGCGCTGTGGGCCCCATCGTCACGTGGCTGATTGATTCCTTGTCTTCTTTTGAAGATGCTCCATTATGATAATGGTTTTTTTTACGTCATTGCTTGCATATATATTTTTGTCTTCTTTGCAGTATACGTCATGGCTTACGACTTTGTTTTGGTCTTCTTTGCCTTATACGGTCTTTGTCTTCTTTGTATTATACTTCATGTCTACGAAACTTGATACCATTTTAAGTATTCAGGTTGTGTTCCGCTATAGTGTCGAAACTCATACCTGAGTCCTCGTCTTCATTAGGATCTTGTGCAAACTGCTCCATTGTAGGATCCATTCCTGAATTATAGCTACTGCTATCTGATTTTGGTGATTCTGGTCTTGGGTTTTCATGGATCACTTCTTTAGTCTTTTCTTCTAAGAATTTCTTTAATGTTTTATTGAGGATCTCATCTATTCTCTGACCTTTCTTTTTTCTTAAGTTTATTCCCTTCTTTCTTGTTTCTTTTTTTGTTTCAACTGAAGAAGAAGTTCCTGCTGTATTGAAACTCTGTGGTAGTATTCTTACACTTTTTGGCAAAGTGCCAGCCATTAACGGATTTGATTTGTCTTTACCAGTTACCGTTTGAACTGGACTAGCTATACCGATATCTGGTATAGTAGATCTTTCTACATTTATTGGGAAATGTACACCCATCTTATCCATTTTCTGAGATGGAGAACTCGTTGGTATATTTGAAAATATTTGTTGTGTCTGACTAATTTCAAAATGAAGTATTCTAATTCTTTCTTGTAATATATTAATATGCTGTAAAGCTTTATCTTTTTCTCGAGTTAATTCTTCATTTCTGCTATTTAGTCTTTTGAAACCCTCTGTCAAAGCTTCACAGTGATCACAAAAAATAATTTTATTTGTGTCTTTATTGATTTTATACTGGAGAGTAGTAGTAACTTGTCTAAGTGAAGGAGTAATAAAGAAATTGGGTCCCAAATGTCCCCTAGCATAATCTAATGCTTCATTTAAATCATCAAATCCCTTGAATAAAGGTGTCTGAAAACCTTTTATACTTTCTACTACTTCAATCCAAGTTTGGAAAACTCCTGGCTTGTTTCCCTGTATCACCGTATAAAATTTAAATTTTTTGTCTTGGTTTTTGCTTGTGAAATATGTGCATAAAGCATTTAAAACAGAAATAAAGTATCCATTGTCTTTGGGAATCTTTCCGAATGCTATCCATAGGTTGTCTATTAAACACCTCTGAGGTTTGTCTATGCTCGTTCCTTCCTGTACCCTGAAATTCAAGTTGCATTCTGGATAACATATTAAATTCTGTTTACCAAAATAGAGTCTTTCTAATTTTTGTGTATCCATTCGAGTCTGAGGCCTGAACTGAGTATTTCTTAGCAAAGTCTGTAAATATTTGTCTGCGGAAGGGGAGGCTTCCTCCTTTCCTTTGTCTTTTCCTGCATACATACTAAAGGATTTTTAAGTTAGTTATTTAATCATAAGTCTACTTAATTGATCTGCTAAGTTGTTCTCTTTTCCTTTAATGTGTTCTAATATTATATTGTATACTGAAGTGGCGTCTAAAAAATTCAACCATCTTCTCTTACTACTTGTTTTTTTATTTATTTTCTGATAAAATTTTACTATTGCCTCACAGTCTGTTCTTACCAAAATTTCTGGTTTAGTTAAAATGTATATTCTAAAAACATTTAATCCATATATTACAGCTAGGATTTCTGCGTCTATACTACTCATATTACCTTTTTCTTTGTACTTACCACTTTGGTATGCACAGATTCTTTCTTCTTTTTTATCGCTATATTTGTTCTTTCGAGTTTTGAGAACAGCTCCCCATCCTTCAAAACTTCCATCTGTTTCTACTATCAGATAGTCTGTTTCTAAAGGCATGACTAAATCTGGAATATTTTTAACCATCTGCTTTAAAGTCTGAACCAGTTTTATATCCTCTGTATTAAAAGTCTTTTGACCTGTGGATCCTGTTTTGGAATATAATGGTCCTGCGATTTTTCCTAAGTCTTTTATGAAATTTCTTGCATAATTTAGTATTCCTAAAAATTTCTGCAACTCTTTTGTTTTATCCAATTTGTCTGGCATGTCTAGTATTTTCTTTGATATATGCGGTTGTAATTTTATCCTTCCATCTCCTATTATTATTCCTAAAAAATTAATCTGTGACTTACATAAGTCCATTTTCTTTTTACTTATTATAATTCCATGATCTACTAATAATCTAAAAACAATCTGTAAATGTCCTAAGTGTTCTTTCATGGTATTACTAAAAATTAAAATATCATCTACATATACTATTACGAACGTCTTAAATTCTCTAAAAATATTATCCATTTTTCTTTGGAAAATAGGAGGTGCAGTTTTTAATCCAAAGGGCATTACTAACCATTCGAAGTGTCCCTCGGGACAAGTAAAAGCAGTCCAGTCTATGCTATCTTCATGCATTTTTACTTGCCAGTATCCTGACTTACAGTCTAGTTTACTAAAACAAGTTCTTCCTTGTATTCTGTTAATTAATTCAGTTTTGTCTGGTAATTTGTATCCATCCATTCTGGTATTATCATTTAATCTTTTGTAATTAATTACCATTCTTGCTTTTCCTCTTATTATTTCTGCATGGTTTCTTACCATAAAAGCTGCTGATCTATGTTTTGACCTAGATCTCCTTATTACTCCTAAGTCTAGTAATTCTTTTATTTGTATTTCAAAGTCTGCTATATCCTGATTTGTGGCTTCTATTGAAGCTGTTTTTACTATATATTCTGGATTAATTATGTCTAATTTGCAGGTTATTTTATTGGACTCCCAATGTTTCAGGGGTTTTTCTCCAATTATTTCTAGTTCATCTAGGATTTGTATTATTTTTTCCAGGTCTTTTTGATCATTAATTATCCCTATTTGTTTTATTCCTTTACTGAAATTGTAAAGTTCTGTATTTATTTCTATTAATGAATAGTCTTTTTCTATTTCTTCCATATCTATTATATCATTTATTTCTTCTTGTATGTTTATTGTGTCACAATGATCGCATTGACAATCTTTTCCTTTTTCACATTTTGTTTGTGCTTCTTCTTTTTCTGTTTTACTTTTAATGCTTCTGATCCTTGTGGGAGTATGTATTGTAGTTACAGCTGTTTGAGTGATATTTTTAGATAAAACTATTCCGTCTCTAGTTAGAAGACAACTTCCGTTATTTTGTAATAGAAAATCTAATCCTAGTACAAAATCTACTCTAATATTTAAGTCTCTGGTCCATATTTTATCTATTTTGTAGGATGGTTTATAAAAATTATCACATGTATTTTTAAAACTTATTGTTGCTTTTCCTACATAATGTGAATATGTATTGTATGATCCATCCATTTGCATTGATACTTGAGGTTCTGGTAATTTTTTTATTAATTCTGTTGGTATTATTTTTTCATTTATAATACTTTTGGTACAGCCTGAGTCTATTAAGGCTAATGTCTCTATTTCATAGTTTTGTATTTTTATTCTTGCTAAAACTTTTATGGTGCTCATTTTTTTATCTTCATTACAGATTAAGCCTTCAAAGTTTTTGTTTCTTGTATTCATTAATTCTTCTTCGATGATTATTTCTTTACCTTTTTCTAGCTTTTTAAGTCTATATTCTATCTTTTCAATTCTATCTTCTAGACTTAATATTTTTATCTCTGTTATAGGTATCATAGATCTAATAGGTTCTTTGATGTCTAGCTGTTCATTTTCAATTCTTGTTTCTAATGTCTTTTCTATACAATTAATACATCCTACTATGTAGCATTTTTTACATTTTAGTCTTTTATCTTTACTTGGATACCAACGACATATGTAACATTGGTTACTATCCAAACCTTTCCCTTTTTCAAAATTATGATCACAGTCTAGTGCTAAATTGACCAGATTGTAGTTATCTAAAGTTTTTAATTTTTCTAGGTCTAACTTTCCTAGTCCTAGTCCTATTTCATTTATTAGCTCTTCTCCTTCTGAGTCAGAGGAATCTTGTCTTTGTTCTTCATTTGTATCTATACTAACTACTGAGTATATACTTTCACTATCTGACATGTATTCATCTACATTTATTAGTGTCTCGTTAAATTCTTCTATTAACTGTGCATTTCTTGTTCTACTATTATTTCTTTTAGGGCATGTATTAGCTAAGTGATCTATGCTTCCACATGTAAAGCATTCTAGTCTATTTTTATAATTTCTTTTTCCATCAAATTTTCTTATATGTCTGTTTTTATCTAGATATGGCTTTCTTGCTACTGATTTTCTTAAATAATATTTTTTTGGAAAATAAGAATTTTTCTTATACTTCTTATGTCTTTTCTGTTTTGATTATTGTCGTAACTTTGTGTAGTATATATGCCTTTACAAAAACTTGTCTCATTTTGCTTTAATTGTTTTTGTATTTGTATATTAGTACACTTTTCTGTTAATATATTCATTACATGTTGGGTCCTTTGGCCTATAGTCCATTTTGTATTTGGGTTTT